>JAODAL010010154.1:32500-106730 GCA_025379985.1 Phyllomedusa bahiana | reverse complement strand
CCCCCCCGCATGGACAAATTTAGACAATTTGTTCAAAGAAAAAATATAAAACCCAAAAATTTTAAATTTCCGTGAGTAAATGGTCCCCCCTTTATTTAGTATATAGTGTATTCTATTACTAGTAGATTGAGTCACGGGATGTGGGCAAAAAGTTTCAAGCATAGATGCAGAGCTGCTGCCTACCATGGTTCAGTGAGTAAGGGAGTTTTTTTTTAGTAAACATGGGAACTTTCTTTTTTTTTGTTATTATGAATGTAGTGATGGGACAGTCCCACAGATAGCAATAGTCCTCCAGGAATTTTTTTTGTTGTTATTATCAAAATCATCAGAATCCGTCCATTTCTCACTGTGGAAACAACTCAAACTCTCATTACTGCTCTTATTCTTTCTCGTCTTGACTACTGCAACTCCCTACTTGTTGGTCTTCCTCTCTGTAAACTCTCCCCTCTCCAATCTATCCTGAATGCAGCAGCCAGGCTTGTCTTTCTTTCCAGCCGCTATACTGATCCCTCTACCCTGTGTCAGTCTCTGCACTGGCTACCTATTCAGTACAGAATACAACATAAACTAATCACTCTCACCCATAAGGCTCTCCACAGTGCTGTACCCCTCTACATCTCATCCCTCATCTCTGTCTACCACCCTACCCACTCTCTCCACAGTGCTGCACCCCCCTTGCTCTGCTCCCTCATCTCTGTCTACCACCCTACCCGAGCTCTCTGCTCTGCTACTGATCTAAGACTACACACCTCACTCATCCGAAACCTCCATGCCCATCTACAAAATTTTGCACGTATTGCACCAGTTCTCTGGAACATGTTACCCCATGTGATCAGGCACACTCACAGCCCTCGCAGTTTTAAGTGCGCTCTGAAAACTCATATTCTTAGACAAGCTACAAGATCCCTAATTGTCAACCCCCCAAATTCTGTCACACATTACTCACTTCCTTACTTTGGCACCCACAGGCACTTATCTGTATATAGATGTATGGTTGGGATGGCAGGTTCATCCACTTTTATGTATACTACCCCATATTTATGTCACATGGCTGGACCATTGTAAACCAAGCACTTGTCACCCTTTGTTTCACCCATACACCCTAATAGATTGTAAGCTCTTGCGAGCAGGGCCCTCACCCCGCGGGTCTCGTGGGTCAGTAGCTTTTGTATAATGTACTGTCTGGGTTGTCTGTGCTTATTCCCTCTATATTGTAAAGTGCTGCGGAATATGTTGGCGCTATATAAATAAAGATTATTATTATTATTAATAATAAAAGGTGATATCTAACAAAGTGCTGTTGGGCCGTAGTTATAGCACTGTCAATGTACATAAGGCCATCAAGATTCTCAAAAAAATGTCCGTGATTCAACCAAAAATTTAATAAGTCAATTTAATGTCAAATAACATGAGATCCCCAGAGTCTTGTTTAGGACTTGTTGAGAAATATAATATGGTCCAAATGGACTTGGTCTAGTAACATACAGGGCCATTATATCAATTGGGCACACTAGGCAAGTGCCCAGGGATCCCACAAGCATAAGGATCCCAGGTCGTGAATGTATATCCTAGGAAACCAGGGCACATGCTCTGAATCCCTGGGTTGGGGCTGCTTATTTAACTGTTTATGTATTCTTAAGACCTGCAAGCAGCTAAAAACAATGGTGAAGTAGGGAGCTATCAGCTCCCTGCTCTGCCAAATAATCTTGTAGGCTGAAGGCTGCCTAGGGTGATGTGTTGTGTTTGGGGGTGGATAGAGGTATGGCTTCATGTGGTGTCATGTTTGGACATGGCTAAAGGCATGGCATGCTGTGGTGCCATGTACTTGGGCAAGGCCCACTGTACTGCTATGCCAGGGGGCCTGGAATGCTGTTAAAGGGGTTGTCTCACTACAGGGATCGCTGCTTTTTATGTTAAAGAACTTGCAAAAACAAGTCCATTAACAGTGTCATACCTATTGTGAGATTTCCCCTTTTGTATGGGCTGCATCAGCTCCTCGGGTTGCTATAGCTACAGACCTGTTTGATCTCTCCTGATAGGCTGCCAGCACTGGTCGCTATAGCTACAGACCTGGCTTCTTCTGCAGCCTAGTAGAAGCCAGTAAACATGCCCCTCAAAGTCTCAAAGTTTTTTCATGTATGATAAATAGCATAAATGCTTCTTTAGGGATTTCCATGTATTGTATTGCACTTTTTGCAGTGGTGTGCCACTGGTAATGGTGTGCGTATATATATATATATATATATATATATATATATATATATATATATATATAATGTATGTGCCGCAACCCTGACAGTGGCACCCAGGTTCACATTGTGTTTTGTTTTTTCAGAAATGTTTTTTGTGCAGAACCATACGTTGTATTTGGCAAATACTGCTTTTAATCTATATAGGGAGGAAGGGATGCCTCCATATTGGTTTCCTGCACCCCACCCACTTTTCACAGGTTGTTATATAAGTGCAGCTTGCAAGGTTGGTGGTTTTTTTATTTCTTTCCTCTGGATAATGGAGTTTCGGATGACCAATGAGAGGCCTGAAATTTGGCTCTAGTGAGAGGTAAAGATAGCGTAGGACCACCCGACCTGAGATCACGTTGTAAGTTCGTGGGTGGTTTAAACATTTTGTGATCAAAAACATGTGAACTAAGAATCTCAAAGTTTTTTCACGTATGTACTTGGGCAAGGCCCACTGTACTGCTATGCCAGGGGGCCTGGAATGCTGTTAAAAGGGTTGTCTCACTACAGGGATTGCTGCTTTTTATGTTAAAGATCTTGCAAAAACAAGTCACTTTGCAATATATGTCCACTATCAGTGTCCTACCTATTGTGAGATATCCCCTCTTGTATGGGCTGCATCAGCTCCTCGGGTTGCTATAGCTACAGACCTGTTTGATCTCTCCTGATAGGCTGCCAGCACTGGTCGCTATAGCTACAGACCTGTTTGATCTCTCCTGATAGGCTGCCAGCACTGGTTTCTATAGTTACAGACCCGGCTTCTTTTGCAGCCTAGTGGAAGCCAGTAAACACGCCCCTGAATTCAAAGTGAACAAGAAAACAGGACTGAGGTAAAATGAATCAATGTAGTGAGACAACCCCTTTAAGACGACCACCTGGTAACATAGTCATGCCAGTTGTTGGTGTGGTGTGCTGGTTTGGGGGAGTTAACCAGCTGTTCTGGGACAGGTTTGGCCCTCACATCCTGCCATGTAATGCAGCTCTGCCCTAAACCATAATCTCTTTTACCCTCATGAATCTGGCTGGTATGAATTTTAGTAGAAAAGGTGGCAACCCTACTTGTGCCCCATTGAGATAATGTGGCAGGATATCAAATAGGTAGCCCTTCACAAATTTGCACAATTTTTTTAAAGAATGGGACAAAACTCATCCTCTGTGATACAAATGACTGGAATCCAGTGATATTGGATCTGTGTAGTCATGATTGAAGCTTTTTTTTTGGAAGCATACCTCCACTTATAAATTACATTGGGTTTGCATACATCAACAGTACAAGCGAAAACAAGAAACATCTTGTTAGAGCAAAATTCTTCTTTCTTCACTTATCAGACTCCTTTTCACTCCCCTCCTGCATTCCTATCTGTTCAGTCAGCCAGTAGTCACTAAGGGGACCCATTTCCTTGGACCTCAGCTTTACAGGTTATACCTGCCCAAAGGAGTCTATGGAGCGGGTAGGGAAAGGAGTAGGAGGCGGACTTCCGGTTCCGGCGCATGAGGCCGCAGTGAAGAACGGCTCCCCGCACCCGCCGGCTTTTAGAGCGCCAATAGCTGTTTAAAACAGTGCAGACCGGCCGACCATAGTGGGGATAGCCCGCCCGCACCCCGGGAGCATTCTGCCGAGGGGGGATCGCGCGCACCGCGGACTTGTCTACCCGCTCCGATTCACCCGCGCGGGACCGTGGAAGCCCCGGGGCCTGCCTGCTTCCTGAAGGGGGGGTTTTAGGTGCGGCGGCACCACAGCACAGGAGGACGCCTCTTCTGTGGTCCCGCTGGAAGTGGGGTAAAGAGCTCTCCCTTGCCCCAATAACACCCCAACGGACTGACCAACTCCCGGAGGGGAGGGCTTATGATACGGCTGGCTTGCCATACAGAAGCATTAACCCCAGGCTGCCTGCATACTTGCCACTCAGTGTGAACAGCTTATCTGCAGAAGGGGCACCCCTCACAGTGCCAGAGGGGTTACAAACCCCACTTTTCCTTTTGTCTGTTCTACTCCCTGATGGAGAAATATTACTCCGAGTTGCCCGAAGTCGGAGCCCCACGAGACCAGCCTCGGGATATACCTAAATGGCCTCCACCAGCCCGTGCCGGCCAGGGACAGGGAGAGACAACACAGTAGTGCCAGCAGCAGCAAGGGGGAAGGTGATGCTGCAGGATCCTTCCTTGATTCCTGCCCAGAGGGATCCCAGGGCTCGCGGGACCCCAAACCCTGCAATATCCTGATTGATTACAAGCTCTGGCTCAGAAGTGGCAAGACAATTAGCCCCAGACCTGCAGGCGGCTCTTGAGTCCCCCGTCCAGGCCTCTCTGCTCAAAGCTACAGCAGGAGGTTAAAAGCCCACTCTGCCAGACTCGAAGAATTAGAGAACAGAGTAAATGACCTGGAGACTGACAACAGCACTCTGAACGCCCGTCTGAAGCTCTGCGCCAAAGCACAACTGGTGCAGCAAGAACGCGTCGAAGACCTTGAAAATCGCTCCAGGTGGAGTAACCTGAGGCTAGTGGGTCTCCCTGAATCGTTCAAACAACGTGACCTACAACCCCTCTGCCAGGAAGAGCTGCCCGCTGCCCTGGGCATCAGCCACGGCTGCCGTATCGAAAGAATACACCGAGTAGGCCCAGAGGGAAGAACAGCCCCAGCATCTAAATCTCAGCAACGGCAGAAGAGCAGCACTGTGATAATGAAGTTCCTGGACTTTAATGATAAGGCCGAAATCCTGAGGGCGTATCGCAGGCTCAACAAGCCACTACTACTCCAGGGACACAAAGTGCTGCTTTTCGAGGACTTCTCGCAGAGGTCTCCCAGAGAGGGCCGTGCCTTCACAAAAATTGCACACCCACTATTTCATCAGAAGATGCGTTTCCCAGATTCTTTACCCGGCCATCCTCAAGGTGCTGGACCCTGATGTCCCGCCCAGGTTCTAAAACTAAGCAGTGGAAGCGGAAGAGGATCTGCGTGACCTGACCAGCTTCAGAGGGATACCCGGCTCCAAATCCCCAGCTCGACCACCGCGTTCGGGTGGGACGACTGCGGCTGGGTCCCAAGAGACCTTCAAGAGGGGACGGCGCGAGATATGCTGGACTCGCGCACGAGCTCGATTACCGCCTCCAGTCTCTCCGCAAGAAGGCCGCCAGCCGAGACGGAGGCGCCAACGGGACTCTACTCCGGACTGAGGGGACTGACCAACCTGTTCGACGAGGATCAGGTTTTGGGGATGGGGAGGGCGGGCTGAAACGACTGCCCCCAAGGGGTTGTTTCCATCATTTTTCCTTCACTAAAGGGTGTGGGGTTTCACAGGGTCTTTCTCAATTGATTTTGAAATCCCATTTCTTTCATAATTGTTCATAGGCCAATCTAGGAATTCTAGTTACCTAAAGGTTTTCCCGGGTGGGGGGAGGGGGGGGGGGTATTGTCTCTCACTTAGAAAGGGTGTTTCATGCTGATGGAAAAAAAGGAAGTCCTTTCCAAGCATTGAAGGCGGGCATGTAATAGCCCTCCTTCAGCGTCATTTTACATTTCTGCCGGCTGGCAAATGTTTACATGTCTGTTATGCAGTTTACTAGTTTTTTTTAAATTTTGTCAGTGTTTACTGCGTCCATTTCCCATGCTCTAATTTGATGCCCCTGATGATCTTCCCAAAAAAATTTTGAGTCCCCCTGACATATTAAGTGCCAACCCGCAGCTTCCCAATAGAAAAAAACTTTATATGAGGATCATTTACTGGAACATAAAGGGGCTCCGTTACCCGAATAAACGGATGAAGGTGACCCGGCATCTAAAGAGACTTCGCCCTGATGTGGTTCTCCTACAGGAATAGCACTTGCAGGTGATGACATTAAGCGGTTGGAGAAGCTGTGGGTGGGTCACGCCTTTGGCTCCCCGTCAAATGTGGCAAGGCAGGGGGGGTTTCACGCACATCCATAAAATTTCCCTTTTGAGCTGGTCTCACACGAACCCGACACTGAGGGAAGAGTCTCGAAACTTAGTAATCAAGTGGGGAGAATGTGTACATTAGCATCTTTAATATCTTGGACCCAATGGTCAGAACGGGTATTTTTTCGGGGGAGTTAGCGGAGAGGATTTGTGGCGATCAAAATCAATGCCAAATTATTGGAGGAGACATGAATGCGGTCTTAGACCAGGTGGAGGATAGGAGGGGAAGGCCAACATCCCAAGCAGGCAGAAGAGTCATTCCCAAGTCTGAAAAGGAGTTTTACGCCGCCTCTTGGATGCCGCTAAATCTCCACGACTGTTGGAGGGAGCGGAATCCTGATGAGCGGGATTACCCCAATTACTCCCCGGTCCACCAGTCGTGGTCTAGGTTGGACCATCTTTGGTATTTGATCCCTCTACACTAGAATTGAAAATGCCAGAATTTTGAATATGGTCATCTCTGATCACTCCCCAATCTCTGTGGATTTGATGGAATTCTTTCCGGGAGGTGCAGACTTTATTTGGAAATTCCCGTCTTATCTTGCAAAGACAGATACTTTTGCTGAGATGGGGGAAGGGTTTTAGCCTATACCTCTGTATATAAACGTAAGCTGAAGGAGGCCTATCTGACAGCCTCGGAAAAGGTTAGGGAGACCTATAAACCTTTTTCGGGATAGCTCTGACAAACCCAAACGGGGAATGGGAACAGGCCAAACGGGAGTTTGAACTTTGGGTGAACTAGAGAGGAGCTACATAGGTCATACCTACACTCCACACTCTTAGGTATGGAAACAAATCCGGGAACTCCTTTCCCGGCTACTGAAAGGGGCCTACAAACCCGCACACATTTTAAGCTCCCCCGCCACCGGAAGGTACCATTACCACTGATCCGGCAAAAATTAACGAAAACGCTCAGACAATTTTATGCCACACTGTACTCATCAGAGGGTCAATTTCAGCGGGGGATGGAAAGGGAATTCCTCTCCAAAGTCAAATTCCCCACTTGTCAGATCTCCAGAGGAAAGGGAAATGAATGCGGGACATAACTGAGGAGGAGGTCAAGTAGCTATTTGCCACTTGAAGGCAGGCAAGGCCCGGGACCTGATGGGTTCTCTGGAGAGGTATACAAAATCTGAGCGCTCAGATCACCCATCCTCACCGAATATTACAACTCGATACTGCATAATGAGCCTATCGCCCAGAATCAAAAAACGCATACATAAAATTATCCCGAGAAGGGGAAAGACCCACTGCTCCCTGCATCATATAGGCCCATATCTCTCATAGACATTGACCAAAAACTCTTGTCTAAGATACTGGTGACCGCCTCGCCGGTTTTATGCCGCAATTGATTGGACCCCCCAAAAGGGCTTCATCAAGGGAAGAGCGGCGGTGGGAACATCAGGAAAGTGCTAGCGGTATTGGAAAGGGTCCGACACAAACCATTTCCCGGAGAGAGCCTGTCTGGTGGCCTTAGACGCAGAAAAGGCCTTCGATAATGTGCGATGGGATGGCTTTTTGGGTTTTTCCTGGATACCATGGGAATTACAGGGACGTTTAGGTTGTCCTCTCTGCATCTATGATGCCCCAACGGCCCAAATTCATTTCTCCGGGCTTCCTTTCTCAAAAATCCCCTCCAGAAAGGGACAAGGGGAGGGGTGTCCGCTTTCCCCCTTACTTTTTAATTTGGCCTTAAAACCCCTTTGGGAGGGTACTGGGGGATTTGACCTCTTCTCAGGGATCCGGATAGGAGACAAAGAGGTGAAGACCACTTTGTTTGCAGACAATCTCATACTATTCATGTCTGCCCCCCTGACCCAGCTCTCACCAGTGCTGGATTTGCTGCGTTATTTCGGCACGCTATCAGGGTATAAAGTAAACGTGTCCAAGAGTGAATTGTTAGAAATTAGCCCGAAGCTATCACAGTCCCAGTGGGCGAACATGGGATTAGAATTACCCGGGCTAGGAACACATCACCTATTTGGGTATCAATGTGGGTCGGGACTCGGACTCGATGTATAAGTTAAATATTCCTCCTCTTATAAATAAAATCTCCAGGACCCAAAAACGTTGGAACCCCACTGCCACTGTCACTCGCGGTAGATGCCATGCCCTTTAAAAATGGTCTGCTTCCCACGCTGCTATACCCCCTACAGACCCTCCCCTTCCTGCTCAAACATACAGACATCAACCACAGTAACTCATGCTTCTCCAGATTTATATGGGCAGGGAAAAAACCCCGTATTGCGCTACATAAACTGATCCTGCCAGTTAGTGCAGGTGGACTGAATCTCCCTGATGTTAGGGGTTATAACCTGGCCTGTCTGACTCGCCATGCTGACTGATTGGGGGTCCTCCCGCTTCTCGAATTGGGAATTAGAAAGAGAATTGATGCGCCTTGGCCCCCCACAGGCCTTGTTCCATACTAAATACTAAGTTGCCTTTTTGATTAAATTGTCCCCCCTGTTCCGAGGGCACAATAATGGCATGGAAAGAGTGAGGAAACGCTTAGGCCTTTCCCTTTGCTCTCTCCAAGGACATGCCCATTTGGGACCACCCGAGTTTCCGCTGGGTCAGAGCAATCCGATGTTTAGTAGTGGAGGGAGGAGGTCTGGCCAAGGGGACAGCTAATGCGAGTGAAATTCTCGGAAAATGGCTAAAGCCCCTGGAGATGCTTGAGAAGTTCTCCTTGCCCAAATCACACTTTTGGCTTGCCTATCAGCTCTTTATTTCTGTAATGGGAGACTAAGAGATGTCTCCAAGGAGGGCCATTCCTAACGATTTTGACACCTTTGTCACCACTCACAGGGAGAATATTTTTCTATTTAGGCTCTACGCTGACATGAGAGGGTGGTGCAGGAAAGGGTAGCTCTCAGGCATTCACTAAATGGAAACCGCCCATTGGGTAAAAGCCCAGATCCCCGATATGATCCCGAAGGGTGTTGTGACCGTACGGAAAACTCATCTGTGAGACCTGGCGGGAACTTACTTCAAAATAATACACAAAAGCCATCTAAAGCCTTTCAATTCCCCCCCTCTCAGAACTTTCCCGATAGATTGCAGCACTGCCCTAAATGCGGCACACATAAAAACGGACCTATTGGGAACGGTCTGTGGGAATGCAGCTTACACAATCCTACTGGGACACAATCCTTCAGTATATTCAGCTTCACTTCGGGGTCACCCTAGAGAAACATTATGAACTCCTGATCTTCCACTGCCCCAGGCCTCCGGACGCAGATGGGCGAGAGGGTTCTGAGGAGTCAGCTCACTCCACCGGTTTCCCGGGAATAATTCATATTGCTCTTTTGGCAGCAAAACGGAGCCTCTTACAGTTATGGCTGAAGCCCACTCTCCCGCCAATCTTCGGGGTCATAAAGCAGCTGGAGGATTATCTTATAGCGGACAGACTGGAGACAGAGAGGGTAAGGAGATCCGAACCCCGGGTTCTTCAGACGTTGGAGAACCTTCATAGAACCCCATTACTCAGCAGAGAGATAAAGCCCTTATGCAGAGGTTCAAATACACGGTTGGTACTGTAGGGAAGGAATCGGGGGCACGCTGGGGAGGGTTCAGGTCTGAGGAACTTGGGCCTTTTAAATATGAGGTTCATTAAAGACCACACGGTCGCAAGAAATGAAGATAGGACGCAGTTGCACTTTAGTAGTGTTGCTATTTTGTTTAATTTAATTTCTTTTATACCCTTGTAATTTGATGTTTTTTCTCTGTATGTACTATCTACATATTCCAGGCACAGGCCCGGAGATTATGCAAATACGTGATATGATCATTATTACATGTCAGAGATATGTGTTCACTTTTTAAAATTTTTGAAAATGCAAAAAAATTTTTTTAAAAAAAAAAAAAAAGGAGTGGAGGGCTGGGCCAGGGGGAGTCTTTATAATAGTGTCGGGCCCCTGTTTTTTTAGAAAAATTTAACAGAGAAAGGGGAAAAAAAGCAATTGTTTTAGTGCTTACCAAATTTTATTCACCTTTTCGAGTGAGGTGGCTGACTGTGTGTGTTCTACTGCTGGGCGAATGATGAAGGAGGTTCTGGTTTCTTTTATGCATGTGAGGGCGCTGAGCTTTCTCATTTGAAAGAGTGCAGAGAATCTTCAAAAACTTTCTACTGCTTAAAGCATCCCTCCAATTATAACACAACTTTCCATACATCAGCAGTACAAACAAAAATAAGAACTTTATCATATATCTTATTAGAGAAAAACGCTTCCTTCTTCACTTATCAGCCTCCTTTTCTCCATACGCTTACTGAATCCCTAGCTGTTCAGTCAGTCATACATCACTAAGGGAATCATAGCTGCCCATAGATATCAATGGAGAGGAGGGGGGTGAAAATAAGAGTATTTAACGGCCGGGGAAAAGGAGCGTTTTGTGTGAGCAGCACTGGGGTTTGAGAAAAAAAACCCCAAAAACAGCCAAAATAATTTCTGTGTGTCTCTCTGCCCCTCCTACTACTTTCCCCACCTGCTCCATAGACTCCCATGGGCAGGTATAACCTGTAGAGCTGAAGTCCAAGGAAATGGCTTCCCTTAGTGGCTAATGACTGACTGAACAGATAAGAGAGCAGGAGGAGAGTGAAAAGGAGTCTGATAAGTGAAGAAAGAAGCATTTTGCTATAACAAGATGTTTCTTGTTATGTCGATTTATGTAAAGCTATGTAATTAAAATTTGGGGTAGCTTTAAAAAGGGGTTTTTTCCAGGAGTGCCTTTATTGCAAAGAAGCAAATGTAAACAAGCCAAGCTAAGCTAAGACGTGAGAGACCGCAGAGGCAAGCTGAAAAGGGGGATCGTTGAAAGTTCACTGAAATAATAAAAATACAACTTGGGATTCTGTATATAAAAGAAAAACCTTTTCCCCACAGGTTAAAAGTTCTTCAGCCCCTGTCTTTCAGTAAAGGGGGATTACTCAGATAATCACATTTAAAACAGTGGATTCTGTATACAAAAGAAAACATATTTCTACCCGGTGCCTTGAAAGCTTTTCGCTTAGTCTATCAGATAAGAAGTGTTTTGCGCCCAAAAACCCGCCCGCAGCTCTTGTCGGGGATTGTAGAAGCTTTTGAAATAACTAAAGGGGAGGTAAGGCACCTGTGCCTCTCAGGCTGCAATTTTTGTAAACCCAATATTTTTAGAAAAGTGATTAAATACCCCTTTTGGAGGGTCCCACGTCAAAATTTTAAACGTGGCAAAACCTTTAAAAAAAATTCTTCCACGATACACAGATCCCAATATCAGTTTTTCTGAACCAAATTTTGCCTCCCCTTTAAACCCCCTTTAAAGACCTAGACGTATCCTGTCCAGGGCGTTTGGGGGGGAAAGCACCTGGAGTTGGATAGTCCTGGGATCGCGCGAACTCTTAAAGCAGAGTTGGCGATCGGGCCCGGGGGGTCAGCGATTTAAGCTGACATCCCCCCGGTCGGCCCCCACCCGGATCGCCCCGGGGGGGTGCAATAACTAAAAGGAGACGCAGGAGGAGATCGCTTGATCGTGCAGCTCTGCCTCTGACAGACAGCCAGAGGGGAGAATGCCCTTCGGGGTTGTCTGTGGCGTCCGATGCCCCGGCCCGGGCCCTTGGGCAGCCCCCCGGATTTTGTGACTGACAGTTGTCATAGGAACCACATGAAAAAAGCTATGCATGATTTCCCATTGAAAGGAGATTAAAGAACTTCATTCAAATCCCCTATGGGGAAAAAATAAAATAAAAAAGTGAAAAAGTGAAAAAAAAATTTAAAAAAAAATGAAAAAAAAGTAAAACACAAACACGAAAAATAAAAAAAAATACGTTTTCACCCCCCTTTTCCCCCTTTTCAAAAAGCCAATCGCCCCCCAAAAAGATAAAAAAATTAAAAAAGTACCCATTTTGGTTTGCCGCGTGCGTAACGCCCGCCTAAAATCTGTCTGTTAATTAAACCGTGGTGAACACCGTAAAAAAAAAAAAAACACAGAAATTAGATTTTTGTTCTCCGCAGCACTTAAAATGGAATAAAAAGGATCAAAAACTCCTTAAATCCAAAAATTTTACCAAATTAAAAAGTCAGTTTATCCGCAAAAAAAAGTCCATTCAGCTCTGTTACGGAAAATAAAAAAAGTATAGCTCTCGAAAATAGCGATGCATAAATATAGTTTTTTACCACACCTAAATAACACTTTTTCCTTTTCTTTTTTTTAAAGTGCTCTTCAACATAAAAAAAACAATTCATATAAATAGTAGGGTATCGCCATTAATCGTATAGATTGCGATTCTCTAAAGAGAGTAGGTAGTTATCACGATACTGCACGGTGAGCCCTTGTTAGAGAAAATAAAATGTGAAAAAAACACTACTGGGATTAGACAGTGTGATTTCTATCACCCTGGCCTCCAAAAATGGATTTAAAGCGTAGACAAAAGCCTTGTCCCCCCTCGAAAAATTGATCATTAATAAATAACATCAACTCATCTCAGCGCAAAATAAAAGTCCGTCATACACAGCTGCCAAGCACAGAAAATTTATCAAAAAGTTTATGGCTCTACAGACTATGGCTGATGTCAGAAATAGTTTGTTTTCTGGTTGAAATTAATAAAGTATTGTTTTTATTTTGGTATTAAAAGACTAATTGTTAATAGAACACATAAATAGATAAAATATACAAAGTTAGTGGTAGCGTGTTGCTAATTAAAATACTCCTGTACAGACCGTATTTGACCTGTCTGAGTAAAAGCTACCATGTCCATATGTACCGTTACAGTGACCGCTATTAAAAATATAAATAAAAATCTACTACCCAAAGATTGCTCTGTATTTTGTTCAAATACATCTTAGAAAAGACCTTAATAGGATAAAATGCTGAACATCGGAGCATCATATGCACCCCATAATGTGTTACCAATAAAACACTAATCAAACTCATCCCGCAAAAAAACTTAAATAGCCCAGTACACAGCTCTGCTCACATGAAAATAAAAGAGTTTATGGCTGGTGCAGAATAGGACGAAAATAAAAACGCATATTTTTTCAGTGGATCGTATTTTACTGTGTAAAAAGTATAAACAGAAAAGTACAACACTATATAAAATCTATATCATTGTAATTTGAGACCGACCTCCCATAGTAAAAGTTATCAACATCGCATTTACACTGCATGGCGAATTGCCGTAAAATTGAAACTCAAAAAACAGATGGATTTGCCTGGGCATCTTTCCCTCGAAACTGCGTTTTTCCCCTCCATTTTTCTTTGTCCCAATGCTTAAAAAAAAACTGTGGATTCACCTGTGATCCATAAATTGCGCACAGCACACCCGCTAGTGAGAATCCCTGTATGGTGGTTGTTGAATCCAAAAATGAGGGGTAGAGATAGAGATCTTCTGGAAGGTTTTAGCCTGTTCTGTATCTGCTTACTTTGGGGTCTTTGCAAATTGCAGACATGACACCTCATTTCGAAATATGCTGTTCCAAAAAGCCAAATAACACTCCCTTCCTCTTGTACGCCCTGCATGCGCTTGTCCAAAGTGACAGCAGTTTTACACCACATGTAGGGTTGATTTGGCCGAACTTGGAAGAAATTGCGTTAACAAAGGTTTTTGGGTTCTTTTTTCCAGGATTCCTTGTATATATGAAACATTTTAAGGTTAATTTACAGAGTATTGTCAAAATTTTTTTTAAATTTTCACAGCCTTATGCTAAAAAAAATTTGTGAATCACATGTTGGGTATATATACTCAGTGCACCCCTGGATATATTCTTTAAGGGGTGTAGTTTCCAATTATGCGGTCTTTTTAGGGTGTTTATTAAGTTTTAGCAACCTTAGGGTGTCCCAACTGAAAATGGACCTAAATAAAATCGTTGAATGAAAATGAGACCCCAGAGTCAGTAGGTGTCCTCCTATTCTGGGGTTATAGGTGAGCCAAATAATGCACTAACTAGTGAGCCACATAGTTGGATATGCTCTTAATAACGGTTCAGACTGGTACTGGGAATTTGATTTTAAGATTGCATTTACCTCGATGTCATGCATTTACTCCTGTACTCCATGTGAATAATGGATTTTAATATTGAGAAATCTGCAAAAAAGTGATAAGTTCTGATAATTGTTCACTTCCACTTTGCTTTAATTTCTTCGTTAGAAATATCTGATATAGGGTTTATGAAACTTCCTAAATAGTGTTGTCAGAAAATACGTTAGGGAGGGTCTAGTTTCTTTGAGGCGTCGTACTTATGGGGGGTTATCTAACATGCAGGCCCCTCAAAGGGCCTGCGTGCAGAAATGGATGTCTGGGGTCCCTAAAAAAAATGTTAATTGCAAATTTACTATTTGAAAATTGTGGAGAAAATTGCTACTAAATTTCTAAGCCCTCTAATGTCAGTAAAAAAAAAAGAAAAAATAACATTTAAAAAATGTTGCAAAACTATTGTGGACATATGGAGAGGTTGTCTTGTTATAAAAATATTTTGTGTTCGTGTTGAATAATTATCTTTTCTTGCACACAGAATTTTGCAACTTTCAAAATCGCATAATTTTTCCCAAATTTTCATGAAAATTTGATATTTTTTATCACAAAAAACATGGGTTGTCTATTAGGGATAATTAATTTCTTATCTCGAACTTAAAGCACTATGTGTCACGGAGGTTAGAGAAAACAAATCTGTCGTATTTGACTGATTACATGAAATAGGTTTGTAAAGTGTCAAAAAAGTTATTGTATTCCACCGCATAAATTGGACTATATGCCAGAGATTTCAAAAAATAGGCTGGGTTCGGAAGAGACAAAGATACTAGGCTGGGTCCGTAAGCGTGTTAACTCTATTGCGTCTCGCATGGCCAGGAAATCTATTGGTATAGTCCTGGGGTGTGATAGGAACTCCTTTTTATCCTTTTGTTGGTGCGTTTCATAACCATTTATACAGAACCCTTTCTTCCTATTGTATCTTTGTTGCTGCATTTTATTGTAATGTAGTTTTGAGTATTCTATCTGGGACCATAGTTATTCCGATAAAAAGATTTTCGATTTGTAGATGTGTTCTTTTCTAGCCAAGCTTGCAGGGTAGATATATAGTCCAATCAGTGATTTTTTGTTTTGTTTTTTGTCTACTTAATGAAAGACTTATTTACCATGTCCTGGGTAGTTTATATAGAGATATGTTCCACAACGGCTTAAAATGTCACCTGGTTCGCGTTATTTTCGCCCCTGCACAATTTACGGTCGTTTATTTCCACCGTTGTTAGGGCACGGGGGCGGGAGGGGTTAATACGTGTTGTTGCGGCGTTGGTGTAAGGTCGTTAGTGTGTTCGCTAAATTTTTTTAAACCTTTTCCATTTCGCTTGGCTAGTGCGCGCGTGGGGGCCGGCACTTCGTCCTCTGGTTCCCATAGGATAACAATGCTAGCGCGGAGGCGATACTACCACTAGACAACGTGGACCTGTGTATTAATCTCCCCGCCGGCGATCTTCCGGCCGGGGCTGGGAGTATTGCACGAGTGTATTGATTGAGAAAGGACACGTTTTGGATCCATAGTTCTCTATGAGAACTGTGTGTACATTTACCGTCATTGTACTATGGGCCGTTTTCGTAGAATGCGAAATTACGGCCCATTTTTAAGCCGATTCATTGTTTTTTAAACCCATATTATCTATCTTTTCGTTGTAATCTTGTGGTCGCGCTTATAGTCTCTGATGTACGACCAGGTTAGTTCTAGGTGGATAATGATGGATCTAGGTAATACATGATGTACCTATGGCTATGTTTGGGATTGGACATGAGGTAATGATTCACTGAAAAATTTTTTAAGTACAGGCGCTATGGTTTGGATGCGCAATTTGAGTAATAACCAGTAGGGAAGGATGCTTGTTTGACACTATTGGTCTGTTTCCATGGGAGATCGGGTATAAAATTAAACTTGAGTTTTTTTCATCGCTATTTTTGTATTTTATTTTGCAGTTTTATTTGGTCTTGCAGATTTTGCTGTTGGACATTGCTGGTTTAAAGGGCCGGCAAAAAATAGTAGATATGATTGCTTGCGAGATCTTTTTTTCTTCTCCCTCTATAAATTCGATATAGGCATAGGTGGTGGTCGCTTCGTGTGTTAGCAGAGTGGCAGTAGTATATTTGCCCATTGGCTTGATCACGGTTATGCGCACGCATAGTGGTTCAGTGTAGTTAGCACGGTCGGCTTCCAGTGGCAGCACAGTGGCAGCACAAGGTGGCTCAATGTTTAACACGTGTTTGCAGTATTGGTGGCTAAGTGATAGTAACGGGCAGATCATGGCTCAGTGGTTTTGGCATGGTGCAGCTAGGGGTTTCAGTGGTTATCACAGTACAATACGGTGGCTCAGTGGTTTAGCCCCACAGTACGAGTTACAAGTGTTTGGCTTAGCACCATTGTTTTTTTTTTGCAGCATGTACGGCTTCTCGAAGTGGTTAGCAGACGGTTCGCAGCACCGGTGTCGTGGCTAGCAATGGTACTGTCACAGGCGGCCCTAAAGTAGGTTTATTTGTACAATGCAGCATGAATGGACCCAGTGGCTATAATGGTTGCAGCACTGTGATGCTCAGTGGTTTTGCTCCATGGCTCAGTGGTTTTAGCAACGGATACTGCCGGCTGGGCTTCGTGGCTATGTAATGTGTGTGCTTCTTAATGTTGGTTACCATATGTGTGCATGCACGCAGTGACTCAGTGGTTAGCACCATGGCTCAGTGGTTAGCACCGTACAGCACGCTGGCTCAGTGGCTAGCATGGTGTCTAAGTGGTTACCACTGTGCAGCACAGTGACTCAGTGGATAGCACAGTGCAACACGGTGGCTCAGTGGTTAGTAAAATGCAGCATAATGGCTCAGTGGTTATCACAGTGCAGCACAGTGGCTCAGTGGTTAGCACGGTGTAGCATGTTGGCTCAGTGGTTATCACAGTGCAGCACAGTGGCTCAGTGGTTAGCACGGTGTAGCATGTTGGCTCAGTGGTTATCAGTGCAGCACAGTGGCTCAGTGGTTAGCACGGTGTAGCATGTTGGCTCAGTGGTTAGCACAGTGCAGCACGCTGGCTCAGTAGTTAGCACTGTTACTTTGCAGCTTTAAGGTCCTGGGTTTAAATGAAAAATTTGCAACAAATCCATCCCATGTGCATTTACCGTTATGGCCGTGCATAACCACAGAGTTGTATTGAGCTATAATACATCATTTGTTTCTGTCAAAATTCTGACATGCTCCCTGGGATGCCGTGTTACGGTGATATTCTCTGCAGCACATGGGCTTATGGCTCTACTATATGGGAGAGGTGGAACGAGACACGAGACCTGAAAGTCTTTATGATTTAATCAGTCCTGATAAGACTCATAGTGAGAAACCCGACTATTACGTTTTAGATTTATCTCAATTCTGTTGCTTTCAAAACCACTGAGACGTAGTGTGAAGCTGATCCGGGGCAGGGTGGCGGCTGACGCACCCTAATATCATGCTACGTGGTTTCCTAACATGCAAGTAGGAAGCATATTAACTATTAATAGACTATTTTTGCTGTACCTTTTATCAAAATCATAATTGATGTAAATCTTGGCCTCAAAAAGCCTGGAGGCGAAAAAACCTGGCAGAGGGGAGGACTGGAAAAGGGTAGCAAAACCTAAATCAAGTACAAATCAGTAAACCATGTAAGTATGCAAAATAACAGTGTGATAGTAGGTTATAATAAACATATGTCAAACATCCTGGAAGAACAAGGTGAGGCTCATCAGCTCCTATGGAATACCAGTTAACGGAAATGAAAGGAGATGTACGAGAAAATCAGATTTTTTTCAGAAACAGCGCCACTCTTGTCCATAGGCTGTGTCTGGCATTGCAGCTCAGTTCTTCCTGGGACGGATGCTGAGCTCCAGTACCAGATGCAGTCCATGGATAAGAGTGCCATTGTTGCTGACAAAAAGCAGACCCTTCTTCTAACCTCATATGACTACTGTAACCCTTCATGCTATGTGACTCTTCCAGTCTCCCTGTATCTTTGCTGCAACCTGCTGATAACACTCTGTGACGCACTAAGCTCAGTGGTCACTTCCGTCTGTTGGCTTGGTCTCATGATGTCAGAACGTGAACAGCAGGATGAGGACAACGGTTTAAATCCCAATTCAAGTTGTTTCCCTAAATGTATTGGGTGATTCAGGGATCAAACTCTTGTTGAGAATTTTGCTATTAAGCTCCTTGTTAGAGATCAGCAAGTTGTGCACAAAGTACTGAAACACTGAACAGTTGGATATGTGCATCTAAAGGGGAGAGATCGGCTCATTTAGTGCATTTAAAAAAAAATTAAAGAAACTTTATGTTCATCCTGAAATTTCAGCCAAGAGCCAAATATCCCTAAGTTTTTGTGAGCAGTGTATATACACGTAGAGACTTGTGTCTATAGGCTCCCATAAATATTAGGGAAAAAGTTAGCCAAACACTGATTTTAGCAGGGCCTCCGACTCTCGCCGAACAGATGACGTCAGGAGAAGGGATTGCACATTTTTCATTTTCAGGCCCAGTCTTTTTACTTCTGTACAGATAAACTGCGGCCAGAAGTGTCTAGCTGAGGCTTTCTCCCCTTTGAGAGCACCCGACCATGCATATGTATGGGTGGAGGTGGGAGGAAAAGCGGTCTGTCAATGCTATGGAAAGTTTCTGAACACCTTATGGCATCTGTGTAGCCAACCAGCACCCTGCTCTGGACAGATGAGGGTCAAGAATCCTGAAACGGCGCTCTACAGATGGGCGTCTCCTGCTTTTAGGTAGGACTCTACTTTTGCTATTGTGAGATAGCGCCCCCCCCCCCCAGTCGGATGGAAACTAATTTGCATATCTACAGATACAAAGTTACAAATAGGATATTCCAGGAATTAACTATTACAATAAATGACAGTACAAAACCTGTGACAACCTGACGTCTACAGCACATGCGGCCTCTGAGGTTGTCATCTGCAGACTTCCCAGGAAATCCTTGGGGATGCAAGAAGTGGAGTTTACTCTGTTCCCGGCCTATAACCTCTTAGATGCTGCGGCTGATAACAACCACTGCATGTATGGGATTTGACAGAGGGAGGAGGATCCCCGTGTTCTCCACTAGCACCCCACGGTGCGAGCGGACAATGATTGTCATTACAACTGGAGGCCTAAGAGCAGCAGGTGGAGGAGGGCATGCTGGCGGACTGTTGCATCATACGTTATACACTGCAGTACAGAGATGTAGTGCAGTGTATGGTCGCTCAGTCCAGAAATGTATGGAAACTTTTGACTTTGCAGAAAGCAATAAAAATGTCTTAAACATTTTTCTCTCTCTCATTATTCTGACATTTGGCAAATAGAAATAATCTTGGTTCCTAATGGACCTAAAACGGGGAAGGTTTATTCTGATTTCATGTCAGATAAACATGCATGTGTATCTTGTTATATAGTGAAGGGAAACTTCTAGTTTCAACTGATATTGTTTATATGTATATATATATATTTCATATATAATATATATATATATATATATATATATATATATATATATATATACACATGCACACACTTTGTGAAAAAATTTTGGCCAAAAATAGATTTTCTTCAGAAGAATATGTTGCAAAAATCTGTAAACTGTTGATACGGCGCAAGGAAGTACATTCCTTCCTTGTAATGTGGAGAAATATTGAACGCTGAAAAAAAAAAGTAAAACTATGATATAAAACAATAAAAATAAAATATATATTATATATATATATATTATATATATTTATATATATATATATAATATAATAACATACAATGAGTCGTCACGGCTTGTAAATGTAAAAACAGTTCCACTTAAAGCAAGCAAAAATTACCAATACATAGAAATTGCTCAGTTTACACTTTTTTAATACCCTACTGACAATGGATGTACTGGTGCCGGTAAGCTCCCAAGTGCACTAAATAGGAGGTTGGTGTCAGCTGACCACCCCAATGCTAACAACAGGGAACGGAGCACGGTTGTGGCATCTCAAATGGGAAACTCCGATCACTCTGTTCGGCACCCCCGTGACGAGATCTGTTAACACGGCAGCTGGAAGCCTAATGAGAGCTTCCATAACCGCAATTTATTCATTTTTATCACTGCATGCCCTAGACAGGAAGAAATAGAACCGCCATCTTGTTACACCCTTCTGCATTGTTTATAAACAATGCAGAAGGGGGTACAGACAATCAAGCACCCGCTGTATGCTTAATGATAATGTGCAAAATAACAAAAAATGTTTTTAAATAAAAATACAAGTTACACATAATTGGTATCCATAAAAATTTAATCTATTAAAATAGATAATTGATCCCGTATGCTGAACACCGTAGAAGAAACAAAAATTAAACATTTTCAGTTTTTGGGTTATTTCAAATCCCTGAAAATTGGAATAAAAGGTGAACAAAAAGTCACATCTATCCCCAAATAGTTTGACCAATTAAAAAACACAAAGTAGTGATTCCAGAACTCACTAAATAGTGAGGAAAGTATTAAAGACTATCAAACTTTAATTGCATCCATATGAATAAAAATTAATGCCTCCATCTGACCTATGACTAAGGCCACAATCTAGTGGTCCAAAACGCAGCAGTTGAGTTTTTTTTTTATCACATTTTTTTTTTAAAATGGAAGCAATTAAAGTTTGACAGTTTTTAATACTTTCCTCACTATTTAGTGAGTGCTGTGATCACTATTTTTTCAATTGGTTATGCCTGCTCTGCAGTCCAGAGGGAGATCCGTGCACGACATCTTCTACTTCGAGCCACGTTACACATTATCAACCCTGAGCTGTATTGTTTTTTTTTTCTATATGTATACAATTATCCCAAAATGGTACCTACAAAAACTACACCTCAGTCCCCCATAAAAATGTACCATCAGGTCCCTAGGTGGAAGAACAAAAAGGATATTGGTCGCAAAAAAAATGGAGCTGTGGCTCAAGTTTAAGACATAGAGAATGTTTTGTTTCTATTAGAACATGATGAAAATCCTACATATTCGGTATTGCCCGAAACGTATCAATCTACAGAATACAGATAACACATCATACCGAAAAGTGAACACCATTGAAACAAAACCCCATGTCACATTTCATCCCATTTAGAATTTTTGTGGTTTCCCAGTATCTTCTATGGTAGGGTCAATGGCACCATTAAAATGTACATGTTGAATTTCCTTGATGTTCCAAGGATTTAGGTTTCATGTTTACAGTATGTCCATTCTACTTCATCTGATGACTTTTGATAATAGACGATGTTGTGTTTATGTATTACAAATTGTTGAAAAATTTGAATAAAAAATACAAATTATATAAAAAAATACATATTGTTCCGCAAAAAAGCCAAACAAACCCTCATATGTCTACGTAGATGGAAAAATCAAAAAAGTTATGGCTCTTGGAAGGCAGGGAGGAAAAAAAACAAAAAATGATGATCGACTATCAAGAAGAGGTTAAAGTTAAAAATGTAATGTAGCTCGATAGTCTCGCCCAGTTGGTTTTTGGTTTTGATTTATATTTTCTTCTAAATGTTGCATATCTTAATATGTGTGCCAACAGTTATGCTCCCTTTTGCGATCAATATGTTCTTTTCCAATACATAGGTCTCTAAAGATGTCCATGTCCATTCTGTGGATATGCAGAGGATCACGTCTAATGCATAATTCTGTTTGACCTTCCTCTATTGATACTGTCTCTTTTTCTGTTAATGATTGCCTTATATTCCCCTGTGGGATACCATCATTTTGTATTCTATATTACTGTTGTACATTTTACACATGTGGTATCAATAAAACGGTTTTGAAATATGAAAAAAAAAAAATTTAATGTAAGGCCATGTTCACACGGCTTATTCTGGGACGTAATTCAGTCCGTAATTACGCGCCGGAGTGCGCCAATTACGGGCTTATTCCGTCCCAGTCATTACGGTAATCCACAGTTCTCATAGAGAACTATGCATTACGTCTCCTCTCCCTGCTCGGCGAATACGCCGAGGGGGGAGATAAATGACAGGTCACTTTCTAGCGGCGTATACGTGCCGCTATGACTGTCTATGGGCCGGCGAAGTGCCGGCCCCCCGCTCGCTCCCCCGCTCCCGCCCCGCCCCTGGCCACATGGCGTAATTGCGGGGAGGAATTACGCCCCACAGTTAAGCCGTGTGAACATAGCCTAATTGTCTTTGTTCTGCCATTGACGGAACCCAGTGGCAGCCAACAGATCCCATTTGACTTATAATGGAGTCTATTAGGTTTCATTAAAGGGGTTTTGCCCCGAAGTAAAATTGACATAGGAAGCTTGCAAATGAAATAATAAACATTTTCACAATTCATTATTATTAAAAATTCTGCACCGTTTTTTGCTGCTCCTTTAGTGATCCATTGTTTACAGCTCGTCTCCAGGGAATACGACCAGGACTGAGGAGCTCCTCAGTCCTGGTCGCACATGCTCAGACATCACTTCTCCTCTCAGGCAGCTACTGAGTGTTCAAACCCCAGGTGCTGTCACTCTACTCCCGTCCTCTGGACTCTTTAGTAATTAGTCAAACAGTGCAAAGAAATAAAAAAGAAATCTCAATGAAGTCTGTGCATTGCTAAAGAGAAAAAAAATACAGGTTTGGTTCCTGCAGGGATTTGAACCTAGGACCCTTGTGTCTGGAGGCAAACGCTTTACCTCTCAGCTACTCACAATGCTTTATATAAACAGGCCTTTCTTTGACTACGGAGAGGAAAGGCCTGGTGATGTCATCCTGCAGGGTCACATGATCTGCAATTCAAACAAATCACACACGCCCCCTTCTGAGCACACAGAGCTGAAGAGCTGGATACAGGAGGTATGAAATGAGATCGTGGCAAAACTTCTTTAATTGGATGTGAAAAATATTGTTGCATTCTGTGTTCTTCTTTCAGTTGAATATGACTGATTCTGTAACAGAAACCCCAACACAGGTGTGAACAGAGCCTTACAACTCGTTATCGGAGGTTATAAGCACAGTTCTGCCCTCCACAAAATTTTGTTCAGAGGTTTGTCCTTTATTCTGCTACAGTAGAGGGGTGTTCTTACCTCAGACATTAATGGCTTATTGATAGGACCCCATAAAAGCGCACCTATCCTGAGAACAGGCCCCTGAAAGTCTCTGCAGCACGGACAGAAGATGGCACTTGCGCAATGTTCATGCTTTGTATGGGAGTTTTGAGTACAAGTGACCAGTGTGCCGGGTTGTATTTGCAACTCATTAAAAATATGGGTAGGAGGCCTCATTTTTTTTATACCACTATCCCTCGTGCCTTTAGGTGGTATGTGGGACCTGAAAATGGAGAACCAACATAAAGAACAGTTTACTAGGCTATTCTATCCCACTAATACAGTGTCACAAGTTGACTATGTTATTCTGATAAAGGTTATGACTACACAACATAGTATACACACAATTACCTTGCAGTGGGTACTAACCCCTTAAGCCGAAAGCTTGAAAAGTAGTTAATGACCAGAACATTTTTTTACTTTTTGCCTCCTTGCGTTTCAACAGTTGTAACTTTTTTATTTTTTCAATGACGCAGTTGTTTGAGACCTCGTTTTATTCTAGACAAGTTGTACTTTATGGGAGAATAGTTATTAAGGTCACTTATAAATAATTGCAGAATATTTTTTCAAATTTCTTTTTACACCATTCACATTTAATAACTTATTAGATTAATTCAAGAGGTTATTACAGTTGTGTAGATACCTAATCTGTGTATGGTTGTTTTGGGTGTGTAATGTATGCACAATTATTATTTTTATTAAATGTTTATTTTTTATTTTTTTACACTTTGTTTTTTTTCCTTTTTTTTTTTTAAATCCCATGAAGGGAGAACTGTGTTACTTTTTTTTTTTTTTATCTATACTTAGTAGTACATTAGCATATTCATATATACCGATACATTATAATGTGTCAGTCTGACACAGGCAGCAGTCAGGACAGCACTCAGTCTGCCCTGATCACTGGCTTCTTCTACAGACAGCCCTGGGGCTACTCTAGGTCCCCAGGGCTGACTGTGCAGCCGTTCCCCGGGCTCTGTCAGGTCACCAGGTGTCCCGATGACCCGACAGAGCAGGGGAAAGCCCTTTGATTGCGCTGCGGTGACAAATTGTGGCAATCAAAGGGTTAAAGCACCAGGGAGCGGAGGTTTTCCCCGGTGCTTGCAGGAGCTGTGCTGGGATCAGGGCTGTGTAGTATAGCCCCGTTCCCAGCGCTGCTGTGGCGCCAGGAGCCACAAACTCCGATGTCTGCGGCGACGCCAAAAGACCTCACTGCAGACGAACGACCTGAAATGCCTGACGCCAAAAGACAGTGGGCGGTCGTTAAGTATTGGAGACATAGTAACGTAGTAGATGAGGTTGGAAAAAGATACACGTTTATCAAGTCCAACCTATAACCCTACAGTGTTGATCCAGAGGAAGGCAAAAACCCTTATAAGGCAGATGACTACTGTCCCAAAGAGGAAAAAAATTCCTTCCCGACTCCAAATATGTCACCAGAATATTCCCTGGATCAATGTCCCATCCACAGAATCCAGTCCCCATAACCTGTAACATTTTTGTATTTCTTTCTAAACCCTTTTCGAACTTGTTCAATTACCAGGGCTGGTTCTTAGTGTGAACTAAGCTTTAGCTAAAAACTAGAGAAACCGTCAGTTCTTTGGTTATAGGTCACTGATGTGTGACTTTGTGAACTATTTGTGTCCTTGCAGTAAGTGTGACCGGCTACTTCCCAAATTTACTGTTGTTCCAATTCTTTCCTTTTGGGAAAGTTGAGCAAGTGTCTCTCAGAGACAGAAAGCGGATTCCAGCCAGAAGCCTTTATCACCACTGGAGAGATGCTAAATCATCCGTTTCCACCAGTTCCATCTCCTACTGGGGTCATGAGATTTAACCAGTATCCAAACACAAAAACATAGCAGCAGCACTCTGCAAACATCAATAGTCAATGAACATGCGAACTTTTGCAAAATGCATTTCTGCTACTTTTTGGAGACATGAAAATTTGAGGTACAGGCAGTCCCTGGATTACGAATGAGATAGAGTCTGTAGGTTTTTTATGTTAAATTTGTATATAGGTTGGAACATGTATTAAAAGGTAACTCCAGCGGTCTGTGCCCCTGTTAAGAAGATTTCACCTCATTTTCACCTCGTGCTGCTGTGGCATGCTGGAACTTGTCATTCCACAGCTACTATCTGCTGTGGAACATGGAACGACAAATGCCAGCATGCCTCATAAGCCTCCATTTGTAACTAGGGAACAGATTTAAGTCGGAACGGTGTAAGTCAGGGACTTCCTGTACTTGGCACACGTTTTTGAATAAAACAGTGAGGACCAATCCACCAAGGTGACCTACACTGTAACATACCTCACTTGGTGCCTTCTCAGGCCTTCATACTTGAGGTCATGAAGGTCCCAGCTACGCTCTGTTCTGATTAAAACCGATCTATGTGGATGGCTGGAGTGTGCAACCAAAATTGATGTAGATTGTAAGCCTTTGCAGGCAGGTTCCTCTCTCCGCCGTTAGTCATTTATCATCACCATTGCACCTGTCTGGTGTAAGTTATGTATGTGACCCCCCCCTCCCTCGAATGTACAGTGCCCTGGAGTTAATGACGCTCTAAAATAAATAATAGTGGGCCCGCGCAGCTTGGATCAAAAATATGTGTTAAGAATCTCAAATTTTCACGTCTCCAACAGGTAGCAGAAATGCATTTTGAAATAGTTCATGTATTCATTGTTGGCATCTTAGCGCCTTTTCAGATGAGGTTTTGTAGCGCTGTTTCAGACAAGGTTTTGGACGAGGTTTTCAACACTGTTTTCATCCATACAAATAGCCAGGACAAAAACCGCGTTGAACGCATCTAAAAACGCGCCGACGTTTTGAAGATCTCCATTGATTCCTATGGGGCTTTTCAGCGCTGAAAACGCTTCAAGAATTACCAGGATACCTTTTCAGCGCACAATACAACGTCCAAGTAAGCGCCCAAAACGCACGTAAAAACCTCGTCATGTGTGAACGACAACGCTGTTTTACATAGGAGAATAAACAGAGATGTTATTGACGCGTTTTGGGAGCGGAAATGCTCTGAAAACAGCGTCAATATCAGCCGTGTGAACATACCCTTTGGGCATGTCCCCACGGCAAGGGTTTTCAGCCGGTTTGCGGTTTTTCAGACCACCTGAAAAACCGGCCGAAAATGAGCACAATGCACGGGTTTTCCGTCGGGCGCTTTTGCTGCCCGCGGTCTGCTCAAGAAACGTTGAGCATGTTCATTCTTTCATCCGGTTTCCGGACGGGATATGAACACCTCAATGGGAGGGAGGAGAGGTGTCTCCGCTCATTGCGGAGAAAAGCCCCCTCTCCCGCGGCCGTGGGGACGGCCGCAAAACCGGACAAATACTGGGCGGCAAACCGGCCGGTATTTGTCCCTTGCCGTGGGAACATGCCCTTAGAGTTTATAGTCTGCTGCCGATACTTTGTGTTTGCATGGTTTTCGGCCATGTCAGCGTGCAGCTATGTCATTTTCTTTAATAGTGTTTTGGATGTGCTGATAATCCAAAAACAAAAAAATGTCTGCATCTTGGTGGTTGGTAGAGGTCTTCGTGCCGGGTCCACCACCACCCCAGCTTGACCAGTGTGCAGTAACAGAGAATGGAGAATACTAACATACAACATTTGGGAAAACAGTTTATAGCGTTTTTTTCTTCTTAAAAGGTTAGATATGAAAAAGTTGAGACAAAAAAAAATGACCCACAGAGATGTAAAACATAGTTCCAGTTCTTTATTTCATCATGAAGTCAAAGACCGTACAGCCCATCTTGCTCCAACAAGTACTGAGTGTTATATATGGGGCTCTGTATTGGCCTTGGGTGGTGGATGTGATTAAACATCAGATCTTTGATACAGACCAACTCCAAAAACCTTGAGGAGCTATTGATAATGTAAAACAGAGGATTGGCTGCCAAACCCCTACATGACTCTGCCTCAACACCCGCTCCCACTTCCAATAATGTATAATGATGATGATAGAGGTGGTGGGGGTGAACTGCTGGTATCAGCTGTGAACAGGGATCTACGTCTTCTTAAAAGGACACAAGATCAATACAAGGCGACCTCTCTGCAGCAGAAGTTCCCCCAACTGGTCAGGCCTTACCTACACCGCACAGATATTCAGACAATGCCACATGTTCTCTCAATGAATATGCCGTCTAATCATGACCTGGTGGGAGTACTCGATGAAAGGACATTTTGGGCCACATATATGAAAACTGTCTTGGTCTAAAACTCACTTTGTTGTCCATAGCAATCAATCAGAGCAACCAATCAGAGCTTATAGAAACCAATAAGAGGTCATAGGAACCAATCAGTTCATAGCAACCAATCAGAGCTCCCCTCTCATTTTTCCAGAGCACTACATGAAGTGAGAGGGGCGCTCCGATTGGTTACTATGGGCAAAAAAGTGAGTTTTAGACCTAAAAAGCTTTCATACATGTGGCTCTTTGTCTTCATAGACCATTCCAAAAATGGAATTGGAATCCAGTAAGGAGGGGGAGTGCACAGGAATTACACAAGACTTTAGAACGGACTGGTTTCCACTGTGGAGATCTATCTGGTATATGGAGTTGTATAGGCAATGCTTCATGTAAGGGGAAAGAAAATATTCAAATTTGAGCCCTTCAAGATGTAGTAGTCTCTCCAGTGCCTGCTATAGGTAGCAAAACCTGTTAATGTCTAACCCATAGAAGAGCCTTAAAACAGGACTAGGGATATTTGTCAAAAGAGTCACCCATCTGTAGACCGGTGTTTAGTGGTTTTTGTCCCTCCTCCATAGAGAGCATGGGACTGGTTGAATGGAAGTTGGCTTCGAGGCCTCACTTCATTGACTTATAGGACAGTTTTCTATGGAGAGAGCATATTGCCATACATTTTCCCATGCAGCATTGCCTGCAAGACTCCATAAACCAGCTGGATCTCCTCAACGAGAAACCACATCAACCAGCCAACCAACACTTTGCTCTGTACAGTCAAGGGACAAGAAGCCCAAAACTGCTGTGTACAGATGTGTCTGGGTTGGATAATATCCCGTGTTCTAGTTTCTGGCTGGCTACTTCACTGTTCAGTCTTCACGTGACCCTTCTGCTTGCACCGGCAGCATTGGTCACAAGCTGTAACCACACAACATCAGTGGTGGCCCGGGAGGCTATCACCGAGCCTGCACATCATCTCACCGATTTGCTCTATAGCACTGGGGTAATGCAATTGTACACTACCTTAACCTTTCAGATCCCCTAATAAAGCCTTGTAGATTCAAGGGGGAAACGCGCCGGGATTTAGTTACTGTATGGTTCCATGTGGAATTTATCACCTATTGGATGGCTCTACTTGTTGTGGAAGTATTGGAGGATATAGTCCCAGTAGGGAAATACAGGTTTTGATAGGGTGAGTCTTCCGTGAAACAGGGCCATCCCTTTTGGGACGATTACCTGATTACCTTTAGAGGTAATAGAGGCTTCTGTAGGGAAAGTATAGTACCTCAGAGCACTGTTTTTTCTTCTGTTTTAACGGAAAAGTATATTGGAAGATTGGAGTAACGAGTTGGTATCTACTGGAAGACCACCATGGAACCCAGATGAAGACCCCATAATTGTGAGTGACTACCTAACTGGTGGAATCATAGGGTTAATTTGTACACACATATATTATATATATATATTATATATATTAATATATATATATAATTATATATATATATAAATTAAATCAGTAACAACACTTCAGAAGGTGGTCCAGTACCACCTTCTGAAGTGTCTATATATTTAACTGGATAAGAAGGAATTTGAATGTTTTAAGGTTTTATATTAAAAGGTAATATTTTAATTAATGGATTTTTGTACCCACAGTTAGGATTGGGAACAAGCTGTAGAGACCAGCAAGATACCAGTGTGAACTGTGATTGTCTGTAGGTCCACGAGAAGACTAAACATTGATGCCCCGACAAACTGAGAAGCATGTGTTGATTTTGGAATACCCCGTTTAGGGTGTCAAACTCATTTTCCGTGTGGCCCACAACATTGTGGTTGCCCTCATAGGGCCATTGGAGGGTGGCTAGGTGTGTTATTAGGGCTGTCAGAGCAGTGCCCCCACCTGTGAGTTGCTCACCAGCTGTATCTAAGCTCTCGGGAGCCAAATAAAAGAGCCAGATTCGGCCCTCGGTACCTTGAGTTTGACACCTGTGCACTAAAGAGAATTTTCTTCCTTGCTCAAGAACACAAGTTTGAACCTCCCATTGAAGCATAGACTAGAGGGCTCTATTCACAACACATTGCGTGGTTCGAGATCCAATAGAAAATAAATATCCCAATGTATAGCACAGCAGGGCCATAGTAAACAGAGCAGACCGTCCCTTTTGGACTACATTTGCTCCATTTTATAAGTGTATACATTTTACATACTAGCACATATATTGTATGCAACCGGGAGAAAACATGTAAATCAAAAAAGGACTATGGGCCACATGTATGAAAACTGTCTTGGTCTAAAATTCACTTTGCTGCCCATAGCGACCAATCATAGCGCCCCTTTTATTTTGTATAGTGCTCTGGAAGAATGAGAGGGGCGCTCTGATTGACCCCTATAGAGCCACTGCACCTTAAAAAATGGTTACCACCGAAAGAGCCCAAAAACATGATGTGAATGGAGCGCAAGTCTCCACCCACCCGCTGGATGACAACCATTTCTCCCACCAAACTAATACTGAAGCCTTATTTTACATAAATTTCTGTTATTTCCATGCCCCCTCCCCCATCTGGAGAAGAGCTTATATAGAGGTGACAACACATGTTTCCGGTGCACTAACCCTGGCTGGCCGAGCCCTAAAATAAAGAGAGGGGAAATATGGCACTGTTGGATCATACAATTATTCGATATGTGGGTGTGGTGCCGTGATACCGCAAGCAACGAAACACGGGCAACAGAAGCAACATGGAGCCAATAAATTCACTGGGAGCTAGCCGTATCTAGAGTTCACAGTAAACTCGCAAAACCGCCGATTCAACCTTGTGCAAACGACGGACTGTCGACAGGTAAGCTCTCATGCTTTTACTCGTTAAGAAAAATCCACACATCTTTTAAAATCCTTCAAATTAAGAACATGGTTAAAAAGGAATAACCGTGGTGGCGGACGAAAGCAGAATGCATTGCATCTATAGTTGCACATTCCAGGACATCTTCTCTAGCCCTTGTGTTGTACCCAATTCCTTGGTGGAGAATGCGGGAACGAGAATACAGTCACATCCCAGGGGTTTGAAAGTCCGCAGAGTCCTGTAAGAAGGCAGGTCGAAGAGTCTGTGCAAGATAAATAGCTGGACGATAGCAGCACTGGAGGGTGCAAGGTCAGTCATTTTGCATCAGGTATATTTTACAGCCTTGTTTCAAGCTAGATATGTAGAATAGAAAGTCACGAGCGCAGGTTGGAGCGGTCTCGCCCCCACTTGTGCTGTGGGAACTTCAAGTTTCCCAACTCTATAGTTGGGGAAGGCACTTGGGTATCCAGTCTACATTTGGGAGGAGGGTAACTACGTAGTCCATGTTCCTCACTGGCAGTGTTAGTTCTCCCATTTTTTTTTTTGTATTAACACTGGTCATGGCCAAACACACGTAGCCTAAAAAAAATACTCCCTTGTCTCTTTTTGCAGAAAGTAATTGATGAGCTTTAGAAAACAAGAGCTGCAAGCAAGTACAAAGCATCGGATTGCATCCTCCTATGCATTCATGTGACGGACGGCCAGAGTAAAACCCATTCCTACCTGGATATTTTAATTCAATTGCAGGGCTGCCCTCCGTGTCCAGATATGGAGGGTCCAGGTATGGTTTCACAGTACATGTAATTCAGGAGTCAATATGCCAAAGGTGCTTATACATTAGATGGTACGACTGGGAGAAGCATTGTATTTCATATAAGCCCACACAAGGCAACGGGTATCCTGGACAGTGACCCAACAAGATGTTAAAAGAAGGCAACGTCTGATATGCGGTCCGTATTCTGTAAAAAAGTAGAATTATAATTGAAGGAAATGTGGCACAAGTGGGAGACCCCTCTCCATACATGATCATCATGTGGAGATACTTGGTCCCAATGGGTGCATCCCTGCAGTGGCTTTTTTTAAATTTTATTTTAGAGCATGAGCTCAGGTCCTAGTGTTAACGTTGGTGCTTTGGTCCAAGAGATGAGGTCAGACGGAGGTTTACATGGCCGCGGTGTCTATCTGTACGTACAACTGCCGGACGCCAGCCTGAGGAAAGACAAAAAGATTATGGTTTCTCTCAGTCAGTAAACTGCATTTTGTAATAGATCACACAAAAAAAGCAAAACCAAAAAAAAGCTTAGAATTCCAGGTTCCTTCATTTTTTTTTTTTTTTTTATATATTTTATTATTTTCCAAAATATAACATACAAAAAAAGAACATTCAATTGCCAAGTTACAGAGTAATACGGTAACACAGTGATAGATATTTGTCCACATCATAAGACTGTTCATTATTCAGGTAAGTAGACTCTGGTTGGTTATTTGAGTCGGACCGCTCTCGATCCGAACAAATCATAGAAGAACACTTTGAACCAAGTCCGAAAGAGTTGGTTGTGGAATATAATAGAGAGAAATGGAAGGTGTGTCTGCTTCTCGTACCACTAAGCTTCTTTGAACGCCCAGCCCCAAGAAAACAATAAACACAACAACAACGCAAACACCAAGGAAAGAAGAAGAGACAGAGGGGGAAACTAACACATCCACTAGATACTCCACAATTGTTAACTCTTTTGGATTAGAGATTGGAAATCCCGTAACTGCTCAGATTTGGGCAACTTCTTTACGTTACCCAGCATTATAGTGGGCTTTCCCCATGTCCTATATCTTGAGAATCCCTAGTGATCCTGTCAGTTCGCCCTCCAAATACCACTTAGTAAGTTTAAATGGGGTTACTAAAATTTTAAATTCTTCCCTGTCCAAGAAAGCTCTGATAAAAGGTGTCCATTTTGCAAAAAATGTCTCCATTCGGGAGACTATTCTTTTTGGTCTCTAGTCGATCCATGAGTAAATAAGGTTTTACCTGGGACAGGACCTCCTGTACCCCAGGTGTCGCACGTTCCAACCATTTATGTAGTAGGGACCTCTTTGCTGCCAATAAGATTATATGTAGCAAGCTGTGATGCTTCGTCCACTCAGTTAGATCCTGAAATAGTAGTATTTTGGGTGACAGAGAAAGAGAGACAGAATTCCCCTGTACTAATCAGGGTCAGGATCATGTCTTTCCAGAAGCTTAATTCCATCTTAAAGGAATATTCCATTTATATTTCTTATTCAGTTAGCAAATTAACTAAATGGTGGATTATAATGATTGCTGCAATAACTACTTCGCTTACATAAGGCGGCTCGTTACCCAACCCGAGGGAAGGCCAGTTGTGGATCGCCGCCTGTCCCAGGGGGAGGCCGACTGTGGCTCTTCATCCGCCTCTTGGGGGGGGGGGGGAAAGGCAAATTTCGGCTGGCCTCCCATCCCTAGGGGAAGGAGGTCTATCGTATCTGCCGCTTGTCCTCATGGGGTGCGTATCATTGTGGGCCACCTGTCCCTAATGAAAGCCTATGGTGGCTGCCTTTCTTTATATCTTATGCTATAATTACATCTTATTTAATGTGCAGCCATTGAGCTGTAAGTAAGTAACAATTCCCACCAGTATGCAGAAAAGCCACAAACCACCACATGGGGAGACTGCACAAATACCGGTAAGACAACCACTCACACGCCCTCGATGTATGAGGGGGGTCTTTAGTGGTATTATAAATGCATATAGGTAAGGCGATACAGAGGGTGCCGCCTTTATACAGATACGTGTGGTGCACCATGTTTGCTTACAATCTATGACGCCATGTGGCTTTTTTTTTTTTGCATACTTATGTGAACTGGTACTTACTTAATGTGCAGTTTTTTTTTATCATTCAGCTGCTCCCCTAGTGGAGGGGTGTGTGAGCTGCTGATCATTAGTTATCTGCACCCGTTATACCTTCTCAAATAGCACAAAGGGATTGTGTTGCCTCCTATTGGGTTCAGTCCATTGTACAGCCATTGAGCTGTAAGTAAGGCCTTTAGGTTGTGTTTTTGAGATGGTTAGCAGCCACAGGTGTCTGTATCGTGACAGATCCCCCACGATTATAATTTCCAATTATGTGGACACCAGAATGCAGGCGTTAACAGAGCCTAAACGGATTGTCGGGGGTCACAGGAGCGACACTATGTTTAATCCTATGCAGTGTGTGCATAGGAGTCATCTGTGGGCTTTACCATGTTTTGTGCAGAAACTAAACACTTTTAAATTTACTTTTAAATATCCTATACTGGAACAGAATTTGGGGCAACCCTGTAAAACAACCGTCCAGATGGATAATAGAGTGAACGTAAGGCTGGGCCACATTGGACAGCACTAGCGGCTAAACTGTCAGACTAAGATAGTGCTGCATAGAGAGGCCACTGTACCGCAAGGCTGGGATTCTGACCAAAATTAAAAGGGCACTCCCATCTGCGACAGTCGGATCTCACAGCTTTCAATGGAAAACAAAGATGACTGAGCATGTGCGGCTCTCTGTATTCATTTCTATGGGAGTGGGGTAAGTATCTGGATCTCCCATAGACGTATGCTTGGCCTTAGAAAGTTGCAAGATCCAACTGCCCCAGATTGGGATACCCCTCTAACACAATTACAGCTGCATTATTTGGTGGTTATGTGATTTTTGCTATACACGTCTATAACGGTATGCTTTCCGGTACTTCCTTTTCTGAATTTAGTCCCATGATGGAGTTGAATAGAACATGGTAACAGGTTGGGACAATAGGGTTTAAGGCTAAGGAAAGATTCCATAGGGGGTTGCCCTTGTCAGGGCGGGTGCTTTGTGGTTTGGAGGTCAGGGCTTTACAGGATAAGTAGGGCATAATGGGATTTTCGTTTTTTCCGCCCACAACGGTTGATCCTTTAAGCATCACTTCACGGGAAGAATTATATAATTGAAGACATCTTTCTTTGGTGAGATCATTCCGTTTTTTTCTTATGTCATTAGGCATTATTGTATTACATTATTAATCTAGGTTTATGGAGCTTTATGGTATTATCTAAACAATCTAGGTTTGTGGCCCTTTAGGGTATGTTCACATGGGGTAATGCGAATACACGCCGCGAGTAATACACGTCTATGGGGCCGGTGGACGCCGACACCCCCACCCTCCCCTGCGGGAGTACGCGTGTATTAGTGAGAGCTCCTGAAACACACGGCGTCTTGCGGCGCATACCAGTGCGTTATCCCTGCTGTGTATAAGCCGGCAAGAAGTGACATATCACTTCTTTCCCCCCCGCGTTCAATACGCAGCGGGGGGAGACGGCAGGTAATCACAGCTCTCAATAAGATCTATGATTACCGTAATTACAGGACGTATTCCAGAGTGTATTGCAGCGCAATTACACCCTGAAAGATGCCGTGTGAACATCCCCTTATGGTATTTTATACATAATACAGGTTTGTGCCGCTTTTATGCGTTATATAGGTTTATGGTATTTTATACATAATACAGGTTTGTGCCGCTTTTATGCATTATATAGGTTTATGGTATTTTATACACGATATAGGTTTGTGGTGGTTTATGATATTTTCCCATCATATGTTTATGGCACTTTATATTTCATATGCCGTTTTATTTTAAAGTGAAGTTTTATATTTACACCTTGAACGCCTTATATCTGGATTGATGCTGGTGTAGATTCAGGATTGGTGTATCCCATCCGTCCTTGCTGTGCAGTATATATTGAGTTCAGAGTATCGCCGAGAAAGCGTGCATGGCTATATCTGGAACTCCCATAGACGTGAACACCAAGATGGCCACATGTTTGGCCTCCTCTCCATTCTCCACAGAAGGCTGCAGAGGGCAACTTCCCTAGATGAGAATACCCCTTTAACACCATACCAAAATGCTAAACAGAATCGGTGTGAAATATGCCGTACCTGTGTGAAAATATTATGTGTTTGACTGAGAATCCAGCGAGCGTCTGCCTCGGGGCCGACCACCAGTTTCAGGGTCCCGACATACACATCAGTACAGAGAGTCCAGAAGTGCGGGTCATGCAGGTGATAGACGCCCTGTAACTGCTGCACCTGGAAAGGAAAAATATCCATGGAAACCGTAAAATTACGACAGATACAAGTTGGTCCACATACTAACACCACATACTGACATCATAAACCTGTTTTATGATGAGGGGGCAGGGGCGGCGGCCGAGGGGGTCAGGCGGCGCGGCGGCAGGGGTAGGCGTGACGGCGGCCGAGGGGGTCAGGCGGCGGCGGCGGCCGAGGGGTATGGGGGCTGGCGACGGGGGCGGCGCCGGGGGGGTCAGGCTGCGCGGCGGCCGAGGGGGTCAGGCGGCGGCCGAGGGGGTCAGGGCGCGGGCGAGGGGCAGGCGGCGGCGGCCAGGGGGTCAGGCGGCGGCGGCGGCCGAGGGGGTCAGGCGGCGGCGGCGGCCGAGAGGGCAGGCGGCAGCGGCCGAGAGGGCACGGCGGTTAGCGAAGAAGAGAATTTAATTTTTTTTTCAATTTCTCAAAATGACCCGGATCCTGAATACAAATGTTTAACAAAAGTCAAAACAAGTAGTATACATACCCGCTGGTAACATTCAGGAAGCAAATGATCCAAGACTGGAGGCGTTCTCTGCATCAAGATACCAATGGACTGCTTAAGTAATGGAATAACACTGGAAGGAAAAGGACACTTGATTAGCCAAATTCGGTTTTAGGGAAAAGCTTCATTTTTATTCTTTATTAATTAAAACAGGAGGGCTTTTGGGCCCCTTTAAGCTGCAGGGTCCAGTAGCGACTGCTACCTCTGCACCCCCTCTAGCTACAGAGGTAAACATTGTACAACATGTCAATGTACCCTTACAGGAGTGCCCGCTGAATATCGCCTTCACAGACTGCGGCTGCATCACAGTTCAGGTATCCCAGTAATACCACCATCACACTGTTCTACCCCACTACAATAATGCACTTCTCCCTGTGGTTAGTTGGATGATTCACAGGAGCAGATAACACTGCAGTCACACTTACATCAGACTGAGGACGACGTTTGGGCGTTGTCTACTATAAACCACAACAGGAACCACATTCAGATCATGCACCAAATGAAGCCCTCACAAGCAGCAGGAAGAGGCCGGGAGGAGACGACAAACACCTCAAAGGTCCATAAAACAGACTCTTCACGTTGTCTGTCTCCATACGACGGCTCTACAGGGAGCTCTTACTTTACTGCGGGTAACATACAGAACTACCAGGTCTAGCAGGTGTAGCTTGCGGGCGAGGACTTGGCCTTCAATTAAATATAGAGGCATGGCTTTCTTCAGATGTCTAGTTCCTCATTTCATGTGTTTGCCTTATGCCCATCTGTACTCCTCTCTTCTGAGAAATTATTTCAAAATCTGCCTCCTGCCCACCGACCTCAAGAAAAAAAAAAATTCTTAGAAAAATTGGTGCCATTGAATGTTGACCACTTCTTTCACCAGGTGGTGAAAAACCTCCCAAAACAAAACAGAAAAAAAAAAACTTATAATTTTTTATATTTGTTTCACAGAGTCAGGAAGTGGAAGTCTACAGCCGGCTGTTCAGGCTGTGGGCCGCGCTACAGCTTCAGGCTCTCACTCCCTGTTCAGGCTGTGGGCCGTGCTACAGCTTCAGGCTCTCACTACCTGTTCAGGCTGTGGGCCGTGCTACAGCTTCAGGCTCTCACTTCCTGTTCAGGCTGTGGGCCGTGCTACAGCTTCAGGCTCTCACTTCCTGTTCAGGCTGTGGGCGGTTTCTCACTCTTCAGGCTTCCACTTCCTGTTCAGGCTGTGGGCGGTTCTACAGCTTCAGGCATCCACTTCCTGTTCAGGCTGTGGGCGGTTCTACAGCTTCATGCATCCACTTCTTGTTCAGGCTGTGGGCGGTTCTACAGCTTCAGGCATCCACTTTGTTAGGTGGGGGCGGTTTACAGCTTCAGGTCACCATTTGTTCAGGCTGTGGGGGTTCTACGTTAAGAATCCACTTCTTTTAGGCTGTGGGGGGGTTCTACAGCTTCGGCATCCACTTCTTTTTTCAGGCTGTGGGCGTTCTACGTTCGGCATCCAATTTTCCTGTTAGGCTTGGGCGGTTTTACAGTTCGGCACCCATTTCCCTGTTGGTGTGGGGGTTCTACGCTTCAGGATCCATTCCCTGTTCAGACTGTGGGCGGTTTCTAAAGTTCAGGCATCCATTTCCCTGTTCCTGTGGGGGGTTTAATGGTAGGGACTGCTTTAACTTGCTATTCTTTTAGCCTGTTAGGGGACATGGTAGAAAAAGGGTTTAATACAGTGCAAAAGGCAAATGAGCTCTAAAAAAGTGAAAAAAGGCTGCTGATACCCCATCAATTCTTGGATACTTTTTGTATCCCTTTCCTGTTTTATACAGTTAACTCCCTTTTCCTTTAATCTTGAAAAATTCTTTTGCTTTCCCCAGCTCACAATCCAAAAACTCGTGGCTGCTGAAAGATGCAAGAGTCTGTCGGGATCTAGAAAACTCAAAAGTTTTATGCAACACACTGGTTACAAGCAAACGGTCCCAAGTGGGGATGTTCCCTTTTAGGCCATTCAACCACTTTGTGTCAACCTGTGTTTTGTGATAGGCCAAAATCCCCAGGGTATGAAAACTTTTGTCAGGGTCATTTGGATGTTTTTGGTTGCATTAGGGTTTAAAAAAAGAAAACACAGTTTTTTGAAAATAAATGGCTTCACCGACCACAGTGGAAAAAAAGGTTTTTGTGGTTTTTTTCATTTTCCTGAAAAAAAGGCCAAGAACAAAAATTCTGCCGGGGTATGTAAACTTTTGAGCACAACTATATTCCTGCATAGGAAGATGTAAAAACATTTTTATATGTGCCCTGACTTTTTTTTTTTTTTTTTTACACCATTCAGGGTTTCATGTTAGGATTTAAAATGGTTGAGGTGTGTAAATAAATAAGGGGGGGTTTAAATTTTTCGAAGCTTTTTTTTTCGTATAATGCAAATTTTCCCAAAAAGCAAGTAAAAATTTATAAGGTATGAAACCCTGCACCCGGCCTATCTATGAATCCACAGTCCCTCTGTGCACCTCTAGGTTTACACTACACTTATTTCTTGTCTACTAAACATATGTGAGGGTATCCCCCTCTCCCACAAAAAAAAAACCCCAAAAAAACGTTGTCTTTTCTGTATAATTTAAAAGGGGAATTTTAGGTGCAAAAAAGGGTTTACTCCAATGCTCTCTGGGAAAACACAAAATGCAAATAAAATATAGAGAAGAGAAATAGGTCTCTGGTGCCACCTGCTGGAGGTAACATGCCTTTATTAATAAAAGGGGCCCAGAGCGGTATTTTTCTTAGCCTTTAAAACCTACACAAGGGGGCAAATTTGCAAAAAAGACGGTCCCTTTTCTGCCCACTGGGCACCCCCCCAGAGCCCCCCCAGCCGCGCCGACCAAGCCCCAAGCCGCCGCCCGACCAGAGCCCCACAGCCGCCCCCGCCGCCCCAAACCCCACAGCCGCCGCCGCCCCACCCCAGAGCCCCCAGCCGCCCCGCCGACCAAGCCCAACCCCCGCCGCCCGCCAGAGCCCCCAAACCCCGCCCCCGTCCAAAAAGCCCCCCCAGCCCCCGCAACCAGAGCCACACACCGCCGCCAACCCGCGCCCCACACCGCCGCCGACCAGACCCCCACGCGCCGAAACCAAGAGACCCCACACCCGCCGCGGGACCAGAGCCACAGCCGCCCCCCCGACCCAGGGGGCCCAAAACAGCCGCCGCCGACCAAGACCCCCACAGCCGCCCCCCAGCCGAGCCCCAAAAAGCCCGGCCGACCCAGAGCCCCACAGCCGACCCCCCCAAACCAGAGCCCCCCCAGGCCGCCGCCCACCAGACCCCCACAGCCCCCCGGCCGACCAGGACCCCACGGGCCGCCCCGCCCAGAGCCCCACAGCCGCCCCCGGACCAGAGCCCCACAACCCCGCCGGCCGCCAGGGGCCCCACAGCCGCCCCCCCCCCAAACCCCAAACACCGGGGGAAAGACCCCCCACGCCCCCGCCGGGACCAGACCCCCACAGCCGCCCCGCCAACCAAAAGCCCCACAGCCCCCCCCAAACCCGAGCCCCACAGCCGCCGCCCCCAGACCCCCAACACCCGGGCCCCGCCGCCCAAAGAGCCCCAAACCCGCCCCCGCCCAGAGCCCCCAGCCGCCCCCCGCCCAAAAGACCCACAGCCGGCCGACCAGAGCCCACAGCCGCCTCCGCCCGGGAACCCCCCAAAGCCGCCGCCGACCGAGCCCCCACACCCGCCGCCGCCCAGAGCCCCAAACAGCCCCCGGGCCGCCCAGAGCCCAAAACAGCGGCGCCCGAGCCCCACACCCGCCGCCGAACCAGAGCCCCAAAAGCCGCCCCCAAAACCAAAAGACCCCCCCAAAAACCCGCCCGGCCCAGCCCCCCAAACAGCCCGCCGAAAAACCAGAGCCCACAGCCGCCAAACCGGGAGCCCCACAGCCGCCCCCAAACCCAAAGAGCCCACAGCCGCCCCCAAAACCAGGCCCCCACGCCCCCGCCAACCAGACCCCCCACAGCCGCACCCAAAACCAGGGGCCCCACAAGCCGCCCCAAACCAGAAGCCCCACAGCCGCCCAAAACCAGAAGCCCCACAGCCCCGCCCCAATAGAGCCCCAAAGCCCCCAATCAGAGCCCCCGCCCCCAAATTTAAAGAGCCCCCCCCAAGACCGCCAATCAGGCCCCCCCAGCCCCCAACCAGAGCCCACAGCCCCCAATCGAGGCCCCACAGAAAACCAATCAGGGGCCCAAGCAACCAACAGACCCCCACGGGCCCCCAACCGACCCCCAAAACAGCGCCAACCAGAGCCCCCACCCAACCAAACCAGGCCCATGGGCAATCAATCAGAGCCCCATAACAACCAACCCAGGCCATAGCCCCAAACAGCCCCCAAATAGAAACCCCAGGCCCCAGCTTTTTTGTTTTCCAAGAAAAAACCTAAATGAAATAAAAAAGTAAGCCCCAAATTTTTTTTCTAGGGGCAAAAAGGACAAAAGGGCTAGCGTTTCCTTCCCATAAGGCCCAAAATTGTTTTCACCATTTTACCGTACACGGCTTTCCTAATAATTTAGTGGGCCAATTTTAATTTAAAAACCAAAAAAAAAATGAAAAAAAAAACCCCAAAAAACCCTCAGCTCCCTGCAGAACTTTTTAAAAAAGAGAAAGGGGAGAGTTTTTCCCCCCCCCCCCCCTCACTTGCTGACTTTAAACCCGTTTTTTTTTCTAAAAAAATTTCTCCCGCCATTTGAAGGGGAAAAAAGATGTTTGCAGCAGCTGGGGAAACGAAATTGTCCCTTTACTTACTCCCAGTTGTAAAGAAGCTTTTTTCTTGAGCGCTCACAAAAAAACTTAGTGGTTGGCAAACCAGGGGAAAAATTTAAAAAGCCCGTTTTAAAAATTTTTTCCCAACCAAAAATTTTAACCCCGTCCTGTGGGCAGCAATAGGCCGGAGCAGCAAGCAAGAGGTATATTAAAAGGTTTTTTTTTTTTAAAAAACTGTAAATAAACCCAAAAAAAAAATTTTTTAGGAAGGGCCCCACCTCCTAGGTTTTTTCCCTGCCCTTATAGGGGGGGTGTGAAGACTAAAAAAGTATATTTAAAATTTTTTTTTTTAAATTATACAAGTATAAACTTTTAAATTTAAAATTTATGGGGATCAAAAATTGGGAGAGGATCCAACAGGTCTGTAGCTAAAAGCGACCAGTGCTGGAAACAAAATCGGGAGAGAAAAAAAGGGTTCTGTACCCCAAATAGGGAAATAAACCAGAAAGAAAAAACCCCTTAAAAGGGGTTTTGCCTTAAGGGGGGCCCTTTTTTTTTTGGCTAAAAAGCTAATGAAAAACCCCAAACCAGGGAGTAAAAAGAGAGGATCCCAAAACACCCCAGAGCAAAAGAGTGAAAATAAGGGATCGTGTGACATGTTCACTGAAAAAATTTCAAACTCCCAAACTTTTTGGATTCTGTATACAAAAAACAAACAGCTTTTTCCACAGCAGCTTGAAAGCCCCTTTCAGGGTTCTTTTGGTTTTTTAGATAAAAGCAGGGATCTCATCACAATACAACTAGTTTATTTGTAAAACATAAGAAAACAAAATTGCTACCCGGTGCCTTGAAAGTTTGAAAGCCCCCAGCCCTCATCAGAAAAGGGAAAGGCTCTCTTCGCCCAAGCCGGCCGGAGATTTTTTCAGGCCGAAATTAAAAAAAGAACTTTAAAGTAACCAAGGGGGTGGGGAAAAGGCCCTGTTGCCTCTCTCAGACTGAAATTTTTTGTAGTAAATTTTTATTTGAAAAGTGTTTAAATACCCATTTTCGAGGATCCCCAAGTCAACATTACATCGTGGCAAAACCCCCTTTAAATTCTAAAAAAAAATTTTTTGGGAATAAGGGTTTTTTTTTCTGTGATGTTTATGTATTTAAAACCCTGGTAAATGTGTTTTTCCCGGGGGAAAATTTGAAAGCTATAGGGGCCCATTTTTTTTTGGCCCTATCAGGAGGGCCCGAACAGGTCGTAGCTATAGCAACAGTATTTGGCACCCTTTTGGAGAGTTTAAAAAGGGTTTGTAGAAAATAGGGACCTGGGGAAAGTGAGGGCAGCCCCTACAAGAGGGGATTTTCTAGGAAAAAAGGTGGGGAACACTTTTAAAGGGAAAAAAATATTGCAAAGGGGATTTTTTTTTAAAAAGATCTTTAACATAAAAAGCAGTGACCCTTGGGTAGTGGGGACAACCCTTTAAAAAAGGGGAAATTTTTTTTCCCTTGAGAAAAATCAAAAATTTCTTAGAAGAGAAAAGACTGGCAGGTGTTTCCTAAACATTTGTCCCTCATGAACCAGAACAGGGGGATGTCACACATACAGCACCCAAGAACTGATGAACTGAGACACCTAATAATTTGACTAGGTGCACACAGGCATCACTTTCTGTTTCTTAAAAAGCCACGAGACCAAGCATTGCCCCCTGTGTGAGAAAGGGAAGCAATATAAAGCGTGTCAGCACTGACTCATGGGGGAGAACGGTCGGGTTCTGCTGTCGTAGGAGGCTTAGCTATAGCCTGGACCTGATAGATGCTGAATTATCAGCATGAAATATCCTGGATTACTGGACTTCTCTACCGTCTGCAGAAATTGTGGTTTCATAAAGTAGGAGATGGAGCAGAGATCCAGACCTGAAACTCAAGATTCTTAGAAGCTGAAGTAAAACAGTATGACCTCAACTATCGGTTTATGTGGTAGATTAGCAGATTTTCTAGATATAATAAAGAATAAATAAAACCTAGTCACGTCATATTATTATGACCAGCAAGTACTGTAATATCCAGCGTAACCACTGTGTGCAGTATGGACAGCAGCTGGATGGGCTGGGAGTGACTCAATAAGATCCTGGTACGTTGTCCCAGGTATCTAGAGCCGACTGCATCCCACAGCTGCTGGAGGGGCCATAGAGCCAACACCACCATCCAGGGGCTCCACAGCTGCTGGAGAGTCCATAGAGCCAACACCCCCATCCAAGGGCTCCCACAGCTGCTGGAGGGTTCATAGAGCCAACACCACCATCCAGGGGCCCCACAGCTGCTGGAGGGTCCTTTAGACCCCAACACCACCATCCAGGGGCGCCACAGCTGCTGGAGGGTCCATTGAGCCAAACACCCCCATCCAGGGGCTCCAAAGCTGTTGGAGGGTCCTAGAGCCAACCACCATCCAGGGCGCCCACAGCTGCTGGAGGGTCCATAGAGCCAACACCACCATCCAGGGGCACCCACAGCTGCTGGAGGGTTCATAGAGCCAACACCACCATCCAGGGGCCACACAGCTGTGGGGGGGCCATAGAGCCAACCACCATCCAGGGGGCTCCCACAGCTGCTTGGGGGCCCATAGAGCCAACACCCCCATCCAGGGCCAACAGCTGCTGGAGGGGCCATAGAGCCAAACCAAACCATCCAGGGGCCCACAGCTGCTGGAGGGTCCATTAGAGCCAAACCAACCATCCAGGGCCAACAGTGTGGAGGGTTTCCTTTAGAGCCAACACCACCATCCAGGGGGGCCACAGCTGCTCAACTGGGTTTAAGTCTGGGGAATAGTACTTGGAAGTCTTGGTCATGCTTTTCCAACCAATGTCGGACATTTCTAGCCATGTAACATGTCACATTGTCTTGCTGAAAAATCCCACCCAGGGAGACAATCAGTATATCTGGGAGTATGTGATCTTTAAGGATTGATTCCTACCCAAATCTGGTGAGAGCACCTTCCACATGGATGAGAGGCCCAGAGAAAACCCAAAAATATTCCCAGAACAAACACTGCCACCATCAGCTTTTGTACTTCCAACAATGGTTGCAAGGTATCTGTTCTCCAATGTTTCTTGCGTGAAACTTCAACGTCCATCCATTGGATGAAGCAGAAAATGTGACTTAAATCCTGCTGTATACACACTGTTGCTAGCACGCCTTTATACTCAGATTGTTTGGACCATCAGGTAATGGAAAACCAGACGGTATTTTATTGTACTCACCTGACAAAGATAAGCAGAGCGATGAGCATGGAGCATATCGGATCTGCAATCATCCACCCGTACCGCTGCATCAGGATAGTGGAGATGATGACACCGATGCTCCCCAGCGTGTCCGCAACAATGTGCAGGAACACCCCTAGAAGAGGAGAACGAGGACGTTAAGTGCTGGGATCCAGGACATAGTAAATCAAGGCTTATTTAACTGGATTCTCAGGGATATGGTCAAAGTGTACAGACAGGAACGCTCATGAATAATCATACTCGATCTGTAAGGCTATGCTCACACAGAGTCTTGGATATGTTTTTTGCAACGTGTAAAACGTATTGTGTCAAACGCGGTTTCTGGACTGCAGAAGCATATCACTATTGTTTCTATGGGCTTTTCAAGGTGGATCAAGAATTGACATGTCAATTCTTTGAGCACATCTGTTTTACGCAATGCAAAAACGTATGTAAAACAGGTTTGGTCTGAACGACAATACGTATTTTACATTGAAATCAATGTAAATCACTCTTGAACATTGTTAAATATGTTTTGGAGTCTGTTTTTCGGTGCGTAAAACGTAACCAAAAAAGTATTTAACAAACGCCGTGTGAACCCAAAGGCTGGGTTCACACGGCTTATTTGCGGGGTGTAATTACGCCCCGCAATTACGGTGTGTAGACGGGGTGCCGGCACCTCGCTGGCCCATAGACTTTCATTACCAGCGGCGCGTATACACCGCTAGTAATTCACATGTCACTTACCTCCCCCCGCGGCGGATTCTACGAGCAGGGAGAGGAGACGTAATCCATAGTTCTCTATGAGAACTGTGGATTACCGTAATGACTGGGACGTATTCCAGCCATAATTTGCGCACTCCGGCGCGTAATTACGGACTGAAATACGTCCCATTTTAAGCCGTGTGAACATAGCCTAAGGCTATAGCTACAAATTGAAGGACGAAGGGCGCCCGACTCAGGCGATGCACATCAACATCCGGATCGGGAATACGTAGTAGGAGAAATCTTTATTTTATAAACACAGTGGTACAGCAGTACTCAAGGCTGAAACTCGGGTGCAACCCGGTCTGACGCATTTCGAGCCAGTGGGCTCTTGGTCACAGTAACATAAAATGGGAAAATCCCAGTTAAAAACATTAGTTAGCCTATAGACATCACAGTGGAGATTTCGTCATATCCTGTGAGTTTTTAACCATTTAAAGGGCACACAGCAAGGAATAAATGTATATCAATACCAAACACAAACATGTGCCAACACTATAAAAAGCGGACTAATAAATATAAAGTAAGTCTGTTCTGTAATTAAAGCCTTTAGGAAATCTAGTGTCTAGGTTTAAAATCCAGAAAGCCTCTCCATGTCTCGCTTTCCGTGTCCAATTCCCTCCTCTATATGGTTTTTCCACCAGTTCAATTGCATAGAAAACAAAGCCTGAACAATTCCCTTCATGGTGTTCTACGAAATGTCTGGCCACTCCTGACATGTGTGTCTGTTTTTTTTTTTAATGCTATATAGATGTTCCGCTATCCTTGTTTTTAATTTTCTTGTGGTACTACCAATATATTTCTTGTTGCATATGGTGCATTCTATTACATACACGACATGGTGACTGTCGCAATTAAGGAAATGTAATATATTGTATTTTCTTTCTTTTGATGTATCGCTGAAAACTGGGGTTTTTACTGTTCTGTTACATAAATTACAGCATGTACCACCACAGGGGAAAAAACCTTTAAGAGAAAGCCAAGTGGTTTGCGGGTTGTCAACTAAGGGTACTAGGGGAAATCATGGATATAAGAGTCTCGCTTCGTTTGGGTATGCACATGGCTCCATCTTCCAGGATTTTTTTTTTTTTTTTTTAAATGTGTTTATTAACTTTATCCAGATTAAGTACAAACTACACCCCCAACATGGGGGATCAACAAAATGTAGGTAAGAGGGGGCAAGGGAGGGGGACGGAGAGGAGAAAGGGAAGGTTTTGAGCACGACCAAATTATAGCTTTCTGGTAACACCGATATAGAGTCTGTCCTTTGTCCCTCTTAAAACTTCCAGTTGTGTCCAATACACCGTATGATGAGACATTTCCAGGATTTTTTCCAGAATGGGATCTTGTCGTAAAATATTAATATTTTTTTAAAAAACTGCCTTTATTTCTTTAAAGTTTTTGCTATATTTGGTGGAGAAAACTAACGACTTGGTAGTTTTTTTTGGATTTGTGGATATCTGAATTTTGAAATAATAGTTCTTTTTGTGTGTTAGTTTTTATTTTCTTTTTTGCTTTCTCAAAGCTACTTTCCTTGTAACCCCTTTGTCTTAATCTTTGATCTATTTCCTTTTCTGCCTTATAGTAGTCTTCTTCACAAGTGCAAGATCTTTTGGCCCTAATATATTCCCCATATGGGATTGCAGCAGCCGTATGTGGAGAGTGGCAACTATCTGCTTTGAGAATAGAGTTCCCTGCGCTAGGTTTTCTGTACAGGGAAGTGATAATACGCCCCGATTTTGAATCACCCTTCAAGAAAAGATCCAAGAACGGTACACCTTCCTTACTCCAATTACTCGTAAATTTCAGATTGTATGGATTGGAGTGGACATATTCCATGAAGGGCTGTATGAGCGCTACATCGCAACCCCATATAATTAGGAGGTCGTCGATGTAGCGCCCATACCATAAAATGCAATCCAAAAATGGATTAAGGTTGTTATAGATGACATGGTGTTCCCACCATGCCATCAAAATATTAGCGAGGGAGGGAGAAGATGTGGCTCCCATAGGGGCTCCTAGCAATTGTAGATAATACGTATCTTGGAATTTGAAAAAATTGTGTTTAAAGAGGTATTCTACAACCAACATGATGAATTCTTGGATTGGAGGTTCATAGGAACTAAAATGTTGAAGAAAAAATGCAACTGCAGCTATAGTTACATCATGTGGAAAGCTAGAATATAAACTAACAACATCACAACATAGCCAGGTGTAATTTTCACACCAATGTTTTTCTGTCAAAACTTGCAAAAACTGCCTTTGTGTCTTTTATATGGCCCGGAATTCTCTGTACTATAGGTTGCAGATAAGTATCAAGCCAATTTCTAAGCCGTTCATTAAGAGAACCATTACTGGAAATGATGGGTCTTAAACCAAGGGGAAAGGTGTTTTTATGTACCTTGGGTACTCCATAAAAAATGGGTGTTACCGGATCTATAACAAAAAGATATTTTTTCTGTTTGTCTGTTATGGCACCCAAGGCTAACCCTTCCTGTAACAATTTTTCTAATTCTCTTTGAAAGACTTCTGTGGGGTTTGTTTTGTAATCTACGGTAGGTGATATTATCTTCCAAGATTGATTGTACCTGTTTGATATATAAATTTTGATCCATTACTACCGTAGCCCCCGTTCAAAAGTGAGATAGTTATTCCATGCAAAATAGTTTTACTACCAGGTTTTCCCTGAAAATAAGTCAGGGTCTTATATCATATTTTCCTCTGAAAGATGGCTTCGGTCTTATTTTCAGGGGATTTCTTATCTTGTTTCTCCGTTTACCGGTACATATGGCACTGTACAGCAGTAAATGATGGATGAATAGTCATAAAAAAAACAAACAGTCACCCTTCACTAAGCAAAGCAGGCACCCCCAAAAGAATCACACTCTCCAGACCCCCTTGGGCGCCAAACAATTAGAGTGCATCACTCCTGTCAAAGGCTCGTCGCTGTTCCAGCTGCATTCCCCTACAGCCAGATGTAGAGGTTGCCTTCTCCTGGTGAGTGGAAGCAGCCACAGTGCTCGGGCTTAAGAATGGAGTGATGCCAGCGGGACTACACCATCTGTGTGAGAGGACGGCACCAGCCAACCCTAAGGGCCGGTTCACACTGCTTATTCAAGCCGTAATTGCGAGACGGATTCCGCCCGCAATACGGCTTGAAAAAGGGGCGGGGCGCCGGCCCCATAGACTTTCATTAACCACGGCGCGTATTCCGCCGGCATAATGAACATGTCAATTTCTCCTCGCCCGGCGGATTCGGCGAGCGGGTAGGAGAGACGGAATCCATAGTTCTCTATGAGAACTGTGGATTACCGTAATGGCTAGGACGGATTCCAGCTGTACTGCAGCGCAAATACGGCGCACAATACGGCTGAAATCCGTCCCATAATAGCCGAGTGAATGGCCCTTAAGGGTATGTTCACACGGCATGTTTGCTCCGTGTAAACATACATTCTTGGATGCATGTTTGGGTCCTACTAAACGGACCCAAACGCATTTAACAATAAGCAGTGTGATTTTACACTGCTTGCAATGTAAAACACGCATCGTTGTTCAGACGAGTGATCGCGGATGCGCGTTTACATGCGTCTGTCGGATCCGTTCCAAGAATTGACATGTCCGACAGACGCATGTAAATTCTTGGAGCGAAAGACACAGCAGGAGCCATATAATAAAGTATAGGGTGCGATCCTGCTGCATCCAACATGCAGCTGCGTGTTGGATCCAATCGACTCTACGTTTTTGGATGTGATTTTTGGATCTAACACACACCCGAAATTGTATCCAAAAAACGCTGTGTGAACGTACCCTTCTTGTTGTGGGGTCTTTTGAGCACAATTCTTTTGGAGGTGTCTGCATTATCTTGGGGGTGTCAGCTTTCCTGCTGTATTCCATTTACTTTTTTTTTTACACATATATAGCTGCCTGGACACTAGGGCAAATTTTTGGAATAGGGCTTAAATTTTAAGCATAATCCAAAACTCTTGATTTTATTTTTTTATAATTTTAAACTAGGGTTTATAGCTTCTGCTATTCTGGGGCTACACTTATTATTAGTTCCGTTTTGGTATGGATGTGACTTTTATTCCAATTTTTAGGGGACCTAAAATAACCAAAGAAACCGCAATTTTAGTGTCTGGAATTTTTTTTTGCTTCTACAGTGTTCAGGATAAATAATATTATAATAGATCAGACTTTTAGGAACGCGGCGACACCAATTATGTTTAACTTATTTTTTAAATTTTATATAGGATTTTCATTCAGTACCTATTACCCCCCTCTGTTCAGTCTGCCAGCTTCCATAGGCAGGAAGGAACAGTGTGCAGCACCGTTCCTCACTCAATTAGACACTGCAACATTTAAGATGTTAAACAGCCGTCGAATAGAGTGTGCTCAGCACGTGAGCCCGCTCCATACACCTTTCACAGCATTTGGACGTTCAGGAACGTCCAAATGCGTGAATGAGTTAAAGATAACCCTGTCGCTCAGCAGCTAACAATGTGTCTTAGCGACATGCAAGTTTTTCTCTCTTACTAGAAGCTTCCTTTCATGACAAATACAGCTCTCAGTCCCGAGATAGGTGCGGGAACCTATCACACTGTAATGGCATATTAATAGGATACACCATCACAGTGGGAGGTGGATACACCATTTTGTTGTTGGTGGTGGTGGTGGTGGTGGTGGTGGGGTGGTGGGGGGGGGGGGGGGAAATTTCTTTAACCCTCTACAATAAACATCCACTCCTGACACTCACCTTCTAAAATTTGGTGGCTGGATCCTCTGTGCTCCTCGGGTGGTTCATCTACAAGTAGAATAGAGATCAGATGTTTTAATAATTCAGGTCCTTATGTGACAAAATTAACCAAAAATGTGATTTATAAAATATCCACTGATTGGAGTATACAGAGCTCTATTCATGTGTTTGTTATATGGTATACCCCATACATTATACTGCATGCTAACACTTAGTGATGTGTAGCATACCATATGGTAGTAATACAATGGTTCTGTAAAGGGGCTATATTTTAAGAAGATTCTCTTGCATCCAAAGAAGATGACTATCAAGATAATATGGTTAGCCTGGGTACCCTTGCCACCAACCCTCCTACTGCCAAGCCAGATATGAGGTCATGAAGAGAGTGCACTCATGGCGGCAGGCTTTTGGGCATGCTGGGAGTTGTGGTTTCAAGCTATTCTATACTCTATGTTAGTATTAAGATAGCATATACTATACTGTAAGCACAATAATGAATATAAAAATCTATACGACACTAGAGGATTAGTCGGTATAGTGGCCCCTCAACAATGGTCTCAGATACAATATTTCATCATACAATGGTCTTTCCTGATACTTTGTATGTTGAGTCTGGTTTCAAGATACAATGTCCCAAACACAGCACCTTTGACATTATTAGTAAGTACATTATTATTATTTATTTTTGAGCGCCCTTGGTTCCAGAGCGCTGTACATTCAGGTTTCATACATAACATAGGTCAAACAAGTACAAAGGTGACAAATTGATAACTAACAACTGGTACAGAAGGAGAGAGGTTCCTGCCCGTGAGGGCTTACAATCTATAAGGAAGGTGGGAAGAGACAGAGGGTGAGGGGCAGACATGGTTGTGGATAGTGTAGTGACAGCAGGGTTATTGTTGGTTATAGGCTCCTGAAGTGATGGGTTTTCAGGTTGCTTTTGAGGCTGGTGAGAGAAGGGGAGAGTCTGATGTGTTGGGGCAGTGAGTTCCAGAGTGTGGGTGAAGCACGGGAGAAGTCTTGGAGACGGTTATGTGAGGAGCTGATGAGAGGGGAGCAGAGGAGAAGGTCCTGTGAGGAGCGGAGATTGCGGGAGGGGAGATATCTGGAGATTAAGGCAGAGATTTTATGGAGGGGAGAGGTCGTGGAAGCCTTGTAGGTCAAGGTTACTAACTTGAACTGGATTCGCTGGCAAGGGGAAGCAGTGAAGGGATTTGGCAGAGGGGAGAGGCAGAGGAGTATCGAGGAGAGAGGTGAATCAGACGGGCTACAGAGTTAAGGATGGATTGGAGGGGAGCGAGGGTGCTAGCTGGGAGGCAACAGAGAAGGATGTTGCAATAGTCTAGGCGGGAAATGACGAGGGCATGGACCAGCATTTTTGGGGCCTTTTGAAGTTAAGGAATGAGCGATACGGGAGATATTTTTCAGGTGGGGGGTGAAGCCAGGTGAGGTTTGGATGTGCGGTTTGAAGGATAGATTGGAGTCAAGGGTTATCCCAAGGGAGCGGGGACGCGGAGTCGGTGAGGAGTGTAGCCATTGACTGTGATAGAGAGATCAGGGGGAGGGTGGAGTGGGACGGTGGAAAGATGATGAATTCAGTTTTTTCCACGTTTAGCTTCAGGAGAAGTGGGGGAGAAGAAGGAGGAAAATGGACGAAGACGACAGGGATCCGGGAGAGTAGAGAAATAATATCTGGGCCCGGGGATGAGAGTTGGGGGAAGCATTTATTTGCAGTCTTGTAGTGCTCTCTACGTTACAGTGCGGCTAATGTCCCGTATGCTCTTACAGTATTATGAGGGGCATGCAGTGATTGGCGGTCTATAGCACTCCTTTACAAATACAGTGCGGTATATGCCTTATGCTCCCTTTCATGTATTAGTGGGGGTACAAGCAATGATGGGTGGTCTATAACCTTCTACAGTACAGTCCCGGTACAACATGCCTCTATCTGCTCTTAATGTATAGTGGAGGTACAAGCAATGATGGGTGGTCTATAGCACCTCTCTACAGTACAGTGTGGTACTACATGTCCTGCACTGCTCTTACATGTATTAGTGAGGTGCATGCAGTGATTGGCGGTCTATAGCACCTCTCTACAGTACAGTGCGGTACTACATGCCCTCTATGCTCTTACTTTTAAATTTTGTGAGGTACATGCAGTGATTGGGGGGTCTGTAGCTCCTCTCTAAGTCAGTGCCGTTACTACATGCCCTCTACTGCTCTTACATGTATTAGTGAGGTACAATGCAGTGATTGGTGGTATAAGTCCTCTCTACAGTACAGTGTGGTACTACATGTCCTGCACTGCCCTTACATGTATTAGTGGGGGTGGGATGCAGTGATTGGTGGTCTATAGCAACTCTCTACATTACCGTGTGGTACTACATGTCCTGTACTGCTCTTACATGTATTAGTGAGGTACATGCAGTGATTGGTGGTCTATAGCACCTCTTTAAATTACAGTGCGGTACTACATGCCCTGTACTGCTTTTACATGTATTAGTAAGGTGCATGCAGTGATTGGCTGTCTAGTAGCGCCTCTCTACTGTACAGGGGTGGTAACTACATTCCTTTTAAATGCTCTTACATGTATTAGTGAGGTGCATGCAGTGATTGTTGGTCTAGTAGCGCCTCTCTACAGTACAGTGCAGTACTACATGTCTTATACTGCTCTTACATGTATTAGTGAGGTTCATGCAGTGATTGGTGGTCTATAGCACCTCTCTACAGTACAGTGTGATACTACATGCCCTGTACTGCTTTTACATGTATTAGTGAGGTGCATGCAGTGACTGGTGGTCTATAGCGCCTCTACAGTACAGTGCTCTTAGACGTGCCATGATGGCCGCCCATCAATCAGTCATGGCAGGACTTCCGATTACTGCTCTAGGGGAATTACATAGCTGGGTAAAGACTATACAAAATATAGACGGTTAATAAAGAATACGACTGTATCATACCTGGGAAAGAGGAACCAAAACCATGTCCTTGTTTATGGCTTTGACTCCCTCCATGGCTGTGTCCATGATCTCCTCCATGGCTGTGTCCATGATCTCCTCCATGGCTGTGTCCATGATTGCCCCCGTGGCTGTGCCCATGTCCTCCTCCATGGCTATGCCCATGGCTTAAGGAACCATTAAATAAAGAATGACTATGTCCATGACCTGAAAAACAAGAATGTTAATATAACTTATAATGGCTGTAAGGCACATGCTTCAGGAGACGAGCAGGATAAGCATGCGAGCGGGAACAACTCCGGCTCTCATCTGTTTGTAACAACTGCATCCAGTTTACACAATCCTTTGATCTTAAATGGGTGTTTCCTTCTCACACTTTGATATGGGTTCTGCGACTATCTGGTGAACGGGCCCCAGAAAGTCTCCATTCAAAATGGAGAGTTTGTCACGTTATGCATGACTCTTCAATCAGTCCTATGGGAGCTCCCAGTACATGGGAGCGCTGTGTTCTCTCCATTCTGTTCTATGGGAGTTCCCAGTACAGGGGAGCGCTGTGTTCTCTCCATTCTGTTCTATGGGAGTTCCCAGTACAGGGGAGCGCTGTGTTCTCCATTCTGTTCTATGGGAGCTCCCAGTACAGGGGAGCACTGTGTTCTCCATTCTGTTCTATGGGAGTTCCCAGTACAGGGGAGCGCTGTGTTCTCCATTCTGTTCTATGGGAGTTCCCAGTACAGGGGAGCGCTGTGTTCTCTCCATTCTGTTCTATGGGAGTTCCCAGTACAGGGGAAACGTGTGTTTCTCCATTTTTGTTCTATTGGGAGTTCCCAGTACAGGGGAGCTCTGTGTTCTCCCCCCATTCTGTTCTATGGGAGCTCCCAGTACAGGGGAAGCGCTGTGTTCTCCATTTGTTCTATGGGGAGTTCCCAGTACAGGGGAGCGCTGTGTTCTCCATTCTGTTCTATGGGAGTTGCAGTACAGGGGAGCGCATTTTGTTCTACTCCATATCTGTTTCTATGGGAGCTCCCAGTACAGGGGAGCGCTGTGTTCTCCATTCTGTTCTATGGCAGTTCCCAGTACAGGGGAGCGCTGTGTTCTCTCCATTCTGTCCTATGGGAGTTCCCAGTACAGGGGAACAATGTGTTCTCCATTCTGTCCTATGGGAGTTCCCAGTACAGGGTCGTACTTACCATTACCATAGAACAGAATGGATAATCACGCACAACATGACCGACTCTCCATTCTGAATGGAGACTTTAGGAGGCCCAATCCCTACACAGATACAGGTCCCATAAGTGGGATATGCTGTCAATATGCCATCAAAGTGCATGGAGGGAACAGCCCGTTAAATCCAGGCCGATACATTTTACCTGCACTTATACATTGAAGCAAACTATCTTGACATGGGAAAGATTTGTGCTACTGTTTGACAAGAGTTTATTACGCTATTGTCAAAAGTTCTACTACCAGTGTATCTGCCCTTTTACCAATAGGAGCATATGTATATGAAGCACTAGGATATGTCAAAAATATGCAACACTAAATATTGTGTGATTTACAAGAAGAAAAACCAAACTAAAAAATGCACTTTTATCTACAAGCAACATACCCCCATCATGCGAGTGCCCATGATTGCCACCATGTTGGAACACAAATATCCCAATGAGATTTACAAGGAATCCCAGGACAGAAACTGGAAGTAGCCGTTCATGATGGACCTCGGGGGTGTCCAATGCTCGCTAAGGAGAAACAGAAACATATGCATTAGAGCAGACGAAACAAGGTAGCTGTGTATCAATGCGCGGTTCTCAGCTGTACCGTTTCTGAACTTCAAATTAAAGATCATACAATGGGAACCAGAGCTGCCACATAATGACGTCAACGTCTATCAACTTTAAAAGAGGTTTTGCTTGGAGCTCGATATATGGCTTATACTTGGGATTACCCATATGCAAAAACCGTTTGGGGGGGAAAAACGCCCCGGGGAGGAACAAATTTAAAGGGAAATTTGGGCCAACTTTTACTCTGTTTATAAAGGGATAAGGGGAAATTTTTTTTTCATTTGGTTTTTTATTTTTGATTGTATATTCCACCCCCCCCCCCCTTTTTCCTTTTTTAAGGATTATGGGGGCGGCCCCCATTTTCCCTGGTTGTTCTAAAGGAAATTTGGGAGAGATGCGTTTTAAGAAAAGTTTCATGCACATAAAAAGCCTATAAAACGGGAGAAAACCCCAATTGAGGGTCTTTAGAAGATTTTTTGGGCTTGCTTGTAAACCTGGGAAAAAGTCAGTTAATGTTGAAACCAAAGGGTTGCTGAAAATTTTTGTTTTTTGTTTTTAAAAACACATTTTTTTTTTTTAATTGTGGTCTGCAATTTCTGTAGTTTCCCAGAAAAAGGCCCCCCACCCCCCCCTTTGGGAAGGGGAATTTGAAAAATTTGATCTGCAGGAACCCACACCAGTCTTTTGGGGGACAGCCCCCTTTTACCCCCTTTGTTTGTAAAACCCTTGGGGGGCACCCATATTTTTTTTTCGTTTTCGAACGTTTGTTTTCAAAAAAGTCCCCCTTTTCACAAATTGATTAAAAACCCCTTCCCCAAACTTTTTGTCGTACTCATACGGCTTTTCGGGTGGGGGCCCCCAAAAAAATTTCCTTTAGGGAGTAGTCTGGGGAAAAAAGGGGGGACCGCCGCGGTTTAAATTTCGGGGTTTTAAATCCAGGGAAGATGGCTGCGGCCCCTGACAGGGGGGGACCGTTTTTCCTTTTTCCCAGGGGGCCCACAGGGGGGGAAAGCGATGCCCCCGCATCAGCGTGGCCGTGTTTTGGCGGGTTAAAAAAATTGGGAACGCCAATCAGGGGGCCAAATTCCCCCTTTTAAAAAATTCCAAGGGCTGTGTCTGGGGAACACGCGATCGGCGTGATAGGTGCTGTATGGGCAAAAGAAACCATATCAGCACCGATTGTAGGGGGGGGGGGGGGTTGTTTTTTGGGTACCACCCCCCCCCTAAGCTGGGGTTTGGGGGTCGGCCGAAAAACGGACGTAAAATTCGCAGGCTTTTTCCGGGCCCCTTAAATACCAAACACCCCCTCCCGCCGCCATTCCGGTTAGGAACGGTGGCAGGGCAGGTGTCGTGGTTTTCCTTTGCCCCCGTATTCCCTAGATTGGGGGGTCCATTTTGGCGATGGGTTGGTGGTCCGGTGGGGGAGCGATCGTTGGGGGGGAAGTGGGGGTTTCCTGACGCTCGGGGGGGCCCTCCGGTCTTTTGTGCTAAAGCCGCCTGAAAGCGGGTCTGTGTTATAAGAACGTTAGCTGTCAGTGGGGGTCAAACCCTCTCCCTTTGCAAATTTTAGGGGTTTAAAACATTGTTTTGCATTTTTTTGGGGTGCAGGGATTTTTTTTTCATTTTTTTTTTTTTCCATTTTTTTTTTTTCTCCTTTTTTTTGGGTTACAATAATTTTTGGAAATTCCCCGAAAAACCCTAAAACGCTGGTCATTAAAGCCTCACGGGACAAGCGTTTTTTTTTTTTTTTGGGGGTTTTAGGGGGTCTTTTTTTTTTGGTTTTTTTTTTTTTTCTAGCGTGTTTAGGGGTTTTTTCCCGTCATTTTAAAACCCAAAAAAGCCACGCTCAGGTGGGGGGACACAGGGATTAGCCCCTGTCCCTTCTGGGCTTTGTCAGTGACGTCTGTCCCTGATCTTTGTAAATTTTTTTTTCTAAAATTTATTTTTTTTTTAATTTACAAATTAAAAAAGTAAAAAAAAAACAAAACAGTGGTTAGGGGGCGTAGTTTACTAGCTAGGCAGGGCGTTGGGTTTTAGCGGACTTTAAAGGTTTTGGGTTTTGTTGCTTTTCCGTTTTAGTTATTTGGAAAATTTTTTTAGCTTTTTTTGGGTTGGGAAGGAGTGTGTGTGTGTGTGTATATATATAGCGCAAAGACGGAGGGTTTAGAAATTTTTTTTTTTTTATGGGACTTTTAATAAAAAGCTTTTTTTTTTATTTTTGGGTTTTTTTTTTAATTTTTGGGTTTTTTATTTTTAGGGTTTTTTTTTTTTAATTGCTCCAACCCCCGCTCCCCTAAAACCGTTGGTCAGTGACGCCTCACTGCCAGAAATCTTTTTAATTTTTTTTTTTGGGGGGTCTTAGGGGGGAATTTGTTTTTTTTTTTTTTTTTTCTAAGCTGATTTTTGACTTTACATAAATTTTTTACTCCCCCCAGCCCGTTTCCAGGGGGGAAGGGGCAGGGATTAGTCCTGCTGCCTCTGAGCGTTGATCGGGGAAGGGTCCGCCCCCTGTTTCCTTTTTAAAAATTTTTTTTTCTAAAATTTTTTTTTTTATTTATTTTAATTAAAAATAGGGGTTAGGAGCGTAGCTTACTAGAAGGCGGGAGTTAGGTTGGGGGGACGCTAGGTTGGGGTTATTTACGTCCCCCTTGTTTTATTAGTTTTATATAGAAAATGGGAACAGAGGTTTTAAATAATTTTTTTTTTTTTGGGGGTTTTGTATATATTTTTTTTCTTACTGAACTTTTAAAATTTTTTTTTAAAGGAAAAATTAAATTTTTTTAATTTTTTTTACTCCCTTTTTTTTTTTTCAAAAAAATTTTTAAATTTTTTTTTTAAAAAAAACTTATTTTTTTTAAAAAAAAAAAATTAAAGGGGGGTTAATCCCCCCCACCCAAGTAAAATTTCAAAAAACAGTTTCCTCCCCGTAATAATTTTTTACACAAACCGTGGGGAAATCCCAAACAGGGAACTCCCGTCAAAATTTTTTTTTAACAAAACAAAACCGGGGTTGAAGCCCTTTCTTTTTAAACCGGCCAAAATTTTCCCAAAAAAAAAAAAAAATTTTCCCAGTTTTCCCCTGGGGGACGCCCCTTTCAGCGGAGGGGCTTTCGCTACCCTGGCCGGGGGAAGCGGGGTTCCGTCGTGATTCGGAAAAGAGGAGCTTACTGGGTTTTTCATGTCCGTTTTCCTCCCTGGGGGGGGCCTGAGGGAGGGTCCCTCCGAAAGAGCCCCCGTAGGTCAGAAGAGGGGGGGCCCCCCCAAATTTGGGGACCCGATAGGGGACCCCCGGCCCCAGTAATTCCCGCCAAAAAAACCCCCTAAATTTTGGGGGCCCCCCCCGGGAAAGGCCCGTTTTTGACCTACGGGGGCCTTTTCACTAAAATAAAAATTTTTTTTTTTAAATTTCTTTTTTTTCTGAGGAAATTTGGGTAGATTTTTTTTGGGGGGCCCCAGACCAACCCCTCTATCCCCAAAGCGGGTTTTCGGGCCCCTTTAAAAACCCCAGGGCCCTCTTCTGCGGGGTCGACCCCCGTGAACACTGAGAGTTGATGGCTTTTTTGGGGCCCTTATTCTGCACAGGGGGCATATTTTGGAAAAACCCGGGGAGGGCCCGGGGCGTTTTGGGGTTTTTAATGATTTCTTTTCCCATTTTATCCCTTTTCCCCCAAATGCCTTGTCCCGTACCCCGCTTTGAGCAAATTAAAAGATTTTTGCCCTCCACTGTTTAATTTCCCCTGTGCCCACCCCGTGACGACCCCTTTTTTGGGACCGCTTATTTTTAAAATTTTTCGGCCTGTTATCCCCCCATTTTAAAGTGAAAATTTTTTCGCGGTTTTTTACCCCGGGAAAAAATGTATTTGTTTAGATGGGGGCCCCTCCACTTTCCAAGGGCACCCCCTAAAAATTTGGGGCCAAATTTACCTCCCAAAGCAAAAAGGAGCGGGGGTTACGGGAAAAAAAATTGTAAAAAGCTGTGGGGAGAGTACCCCCCGGGAAACCCCACAGTTTCCGCATTTAGGGAAGGGGAAAAGGGGGACGAAAAAATTGGGTTGCCCCTGAAGGGGCCCTTTTCCCCTAAAATTATTTTAAAAAAATAGTGGGGGTTTTTGGTAAACCCACTGTGGAAAAAAGGATAAAACCTTTTTAGGGTGGAAAAAATTTTTTACACCAGATTCCCCTTTTTAAGTGTTCATCTCCCCAGACGTAAAAAGGCAGCCTGGGGGCATTTGGTGGGCAAGAACCAGGGGGGGGGACCCCCCAAAAAACCCCTTTGGGTTGGCAATTGCCCCCAAAAGGGGAGAAAAGGCGGGGTCCCAACCCCCAGGGGTGACCTGTTTTCTGATAAAATACAAGGTTTAAGAGAGAGCCCTTTTGTTTTGGGAAAAATTAAACAATAAGGCTTGGCATAAAAACCCAAACTCAGTTCCCCAAAGGGGCCTTTTTTGGGTTTTTAATTGCGTACCGCCAAAAAAGGGAAAATTTGAGGAACCCCTCCACCGGAAAAGGTTTTGGGGACTGACCCAGCACATATAAACAAAACGGCCCCACTGTGTTTTTGAAAAAAGGTCCTTGTTTGATAAAATTGGGGGTCACAGGCCCCTGCACAAACCCCTCCCCTTAAGGAAGGGGTTTACCAGTGGTAAAAGGCCCCCCCCCAAAAAACCCGACTGTATTCTTTTTTAAACAACCCGGTACGGGGGGGAGGGGTAGACTGTGGCCCGGTTTGCTAAAGGCCGTACATTGCGCAGGGAAAAGCCCAAAGGGTTTTGGGGTTTCCCAAAAAAGCGGGGCCGTGCACATTGAAAAAAATGGGGGATGTACAACGCTTTTGTTCTTTTCCGTTGTACGGGCCCAAGGGAAGGGACGTTTTTTTCCCTTCCCAAAAAGAAAAGGGGGTAAAAAAGGCGCTTTTTTTTTGGGGAACCCGGGGTTTTGGGGGGGCCCCAAAGAAATTTGGTTCGAGCCCCCCGTATTTTTTCCCCCGGGTCGGCTTTTCCCCCAAAAGGGAAAATCCCCCCCCGGGAAAAAAAAGGGTTTGGACCCCAAAAAAGGGTTTCCCAAATTTTTTGCAAAAAAGGGGGAAAATCAAAAAAGGGACACCCGTACGTTGTAAAAACCTCCCCTGATAACCCCGGGGGCCTTGAAAATAAAAACAATGCTTAAAAACTGAAACCACTCGTCCATGGATTTTATTTTTCCGTTTTTTTTTATTTTTTTTTGGGGTCTGCCCTTTTTCCCTAAAGCACCAAATCTTTCATGGGTTTATTGTGCGGAAAATTTTGGCTTTGCCCGGAAAAAGGGCCCAGGTTTGCTTTTTTTCGCCTTTGTAATGCACATAAGGGTCTGTAAATTTAAAAATTTTATAAAAACCCCCGTTTTGTTCAAAATTTGAATTCCCCTTTTTAAAAAAACGTTTTGGGGGGTGAAATTTTTATAAAGTGGGTGTTTTAAAATTTTTTTTTAAAACCTTTCACAGCATGTAAAAAAATTGCCCGGGGACTTTGCTGTTTTATTTAAGCAAATGGGGCCTTTGGTCGTGCCCCATAATTCCCCATTTTCCCTCTCCATGGGGTATGGGGGGGGGGGGCCAAAATTTTTAGGGTGTTATGGGGGGTTTGGTCCCTAGAAGGGGGGGAAAAAGGGGCAAAAAAATTTGGGGAAATTTTAATTTTTTTTCCAATTTTGGGCAAGGCTTTCCCGGGGGTTTATTTTTAAAAAATGAACGGAATAAATACGGAAAAATTGTGATTTTCCCCTTTTTTTTCCTCTAAATGCATTATCTAAAAAAAAAATTTCTCTTTAGGGCCCAAAAATGCCCAAACTATTCCTTTTTAGATAAAATTTAATTGGGGGGTTTGTTTTTTCCCCAAAAATGGGGTCAATTTTGGGTTTTTTTCTCCATTCGGGAAAACTTGGGGTGGGGGGGGGGGGTGGGGGGGGTTAAAAAATGAACATGGGGGCCCCCCCCGGGCCAATCGTTTTATTTTCCCACTTCCCAAAGCCCAAAATAGCGCCCCTTCCCTTCTAAAAATAAACCAGTCCCCGGGTATTTGTTTTTTTGACCACCATATGGGGTTTTCCCTTACTCGGAAAAAAAAATTGGGGGCCAACGGGTTTTTGGGGTGTTTTTTTCCCCTCTTTTTTTTAAAAAAAATGAAAAATTTCATTTTTAATAGTGAAATTTTTCTGTAAAAATTTTGTTTTTTTTTAAATTTTTCACAAACAGGGGGGGGGGGGGGGCGGGTTAACCTTTTAAAATTATCGGGGGGACCATCGGGTGAAAATAATAAAAAAGAGAGACGCAGGAGGAGATCGCCCGATCCGTGAGCTCCTCCCTTTTCCCTACGGACAGGAAGAGGGCGAAAAATGCCTTCGGGGTTGTCTGTGAGTCACGTTTGGGGGGGCCCCGGTGCCCTGTGGGAAGGGCCCCGGAAATTTTACTGACGTTACCTTGGAAAAACAGTCATGGGAAAAAAGCTGTGCATTTGTTTTTCCTATTGAATGGAGTCAAAAGATTCTCATTAAAATTTTCCCCTATGGGGAAAAGTAAAATAAAAATGAGAAAAAGTGAAAAAAAGTGAAAAAACTTTGTAAAACACAAACACGAAAAAATAAAATAAAAATACGTACACCCCACCGCCCTTTTTCTTTTCCCCTTTACAAACGGCAATCGCCCCCAAAATGATAAAAAAATAAATAAAGTACCCGTATTTTGTATCGAAAGCGTGCGTAACGACCTGCCCTATAAAATCTGTCATTTTAAATTTTAAACCTGTATGGTGAACGCCGTAAAAAAAAAAAAAAAAAAAAAAAAAAAAAAATCACATAATTAATATTTTTGTTCATCCTGCACACATAAAATTTAAAGGAATAAAAATGTTTCAAAAACCCATAAACGCCAACGTTGACCAAATTTAAAAAAAAACGTCCATTCAAAACCCGCAAAAAAAAAAAACTAACAAAAACCCTTTTATAATACGGGAAAAAAAAAAAAAAAGTTATGGCCCAGAAGATAAAGCGATGCATAAATAAATTTTTTTACACACTAAAAAACACTTTTTTTTTTTTTTAAAAGTGCTTCAACATAAAAAAAAAAACTATGTAAATTTGGGTATCGCCATAATCGTATCGACCCCACAGTTAAAGCTAACTTTTTACGGATACTGCACCCTTGAGAAATGTTAAAAATAAAAAAACACAATTTGGGAAATTTTTGAAATTTATTTTTTTTTCCCAAACCCCTCCCTTTCCCCCAAAAAAAACCCGGGTTTTAAAAATTTTTGATAAAAAAGGGTTCTTGTCCCCCCCCAAAAAATTTTTTACCAATAAAAAAACGTAAAATATCACCCCGCAAAAAAACAACCCCCTTTCAAAAGCCCCATACCCCGGAAAAAAAAAAAAAAAATTTTATGGTTTCAGACAAAGGCGATGAAAAAAATGTTTTTTCCTTTTTGGTTTGAAAAAAAAGTGTTTTTTTTTGGGTTAAAAAAGCAGTAAAAAAAAAAAAAAATTTATAAAAATTTTGGGGGTATTGCGTAATTTTACCCGGCCCTTGCTGGGGTTTAAAGGCAAAGCTTGTCATATCTAACGCAGAGGGGCCCCCAAGCAATAAAAAAAAAAAAATAAAAAAACTACCAGGATTTCGTACTTTGTTAAAAAACAGCCCAAAAAAAAACCTTAAAAAAAAGGTGAAAAAAATTTGGGTTGTAGGGAAACCCCATAAGGGGTACCAAAAAAAACAGCTTTTAAATTTCCCACCCCCCCAAAAAACAAGGCCCCTGCACGGGCTCTGCCACCCCCAAAATAAAAAGGTTTTTGGGACTGTAAAAAAAAGGGGACAAAAAAAAAAAACCCCAATTTTTTTTAGCCAATTTTATTTTTTAAAAGTAAAAAAAAAAACAAAAAAAAACTATAAAAAAAATTTATCCCCTTTTCCCAATTTTTCCCAAACCCCCATAAAAAAGGGTTAAATCACATAAATTTAAAAACCCTCCCCCAGGGGGAAACGCTGTAAAATTGAAAACCCCAAAAAAAATCAAATGGCGGAATTTTTTTGCTTCCCCCCCTTTTATTTTAATTTTGGCCCCCCCCCCCAAATTTGGCAAAAAAAAAAACGATGGAACACCTGAAAAGGGCACCAAAAAAAGGGCAAAAATTTAAAACCCCAAGATGAAAACCCCCTAAAGGGGTTTTGAATCAAAAAATGGGGAAAATCCTTCGGGAAAGGGTTTTTCACCCTTTTTCGGGTTTTTTTTTAGGGTTTGGCTTTGCAAATGGGGGACATCCCCCCATAAAAAATATCGTTACCAAAACCCAAAATAATAGCCGCCCCCCCCTTTTAACCCCCTGCCATAGACCCAAAACAAAAAGCATTTTAAACAACCAAAACTTGTAAAAGGTTTTAAAAAATTTTCCCAAAATTTAAAAAGGGGAAAATTTGGTTAAAAAAGGGGTTTTTGTGGTTTTTTTTTTTCCAGGTTTTCCTTTGTAAATTTTGGAAACATTTTAAAATTAAAATTTGCAAAAATTTTTTAGAAATTTTTTTTTTTTTTTACATTTTTTCACAGCCAAATTTTGCTAAAAAAAAAAAAAATGTGGAATCCCCTTTTGGGGGCTTTTCGAAAATATTTCCTTTTTTAAAAAACAAACCCCCTGTAATATTTTAAAAAAATTTAAAGGGGGTTGAAATTTTCCCAAAGGGATGGGGTTTTTTTTTAAAAAAGGGGTGTTTTTTTTAAATTTTTTTTTTTTGGCCCCCCTTTGGGGGGCCTTTCCCAAACCTAAAAAGGGGAAAACCCTAAAAAAAATTGCATTGAAAAAGAGACCTCAGAGTCCGGTTTTAAAAAAGTGGCCCTTCCTTTTTTTGGGGGTTTTGGTTGAAGCCTAAATAGGCGCACTAGGGGACACAAAAGGGAAAATTTCAAAAAAAAACCAAAAGGAACCCTTGGGGGAATTTTTTTTAAGTTTGCATTTTACCAAAAAATTTTAAATTTTCCTTACCGTTTTTTTCCCCCAGTGAAAAAATGGAAAAAAATTGAAAAACTCTGCAAAAAAAAATTTAGTAAAATTTTAAAAATTTTCACCTTCCCCCCTTTGCTTTAATTTCTGGAAATACCTAAAGGGTTAAAAAAACTTCAAAAAAAACTGTTAAAAAATTTTATTTTAAGGGGTTTTGTTTTTAGAAGGGTTTTATTTAGGGGGGAAATCAAAACATACAGGCCCCTCAAAAAACCCGTCAGAACTGGATTTTTCCCAAAAAAAAAAATTTATTTTTGGGCCAAATTTTTTTCTTAAAATTTTTGGGGAAAATTTTTATTTACTAAATTTCAAAGCCCTTCTTAATTTTAATATAAATTTAATTTAAAAATTTATTTATATTATATATTATATTTTTAAAAAAAAAAAAAGGGGACTTTTTTAAAAAAATGAGGGCCAAACCTTTATAGTGGACATTTTGGTAGATGTAGTTAAAAAAAACAAATTTTTTTGGTAAAACCCCAAATTATCTGTTTTTTCCCGGGCGGGAAATTTTTTTAAAAAACCTTTCCAAAAATAAAATGATTTTTTTTTTAAAAATTTTTAATTTTTTTAAATTTTTTTTTATTTTTAAACAAAAAAAAAACCAAGGGCTTTTTAGGAAAAAAAATTTTTTTTTAAAAAAACAAAAAAAAAAAGGCCAACAAAATTGTCCCCCGGGAAAAAAATTCTCAAAAATTTCAACATGGAAAAGGTAAAAAGGGGGAAAAAAAACAAAAAGTTTAAAAATTTTCCCTAAAAACAAAAAAATTTCCCCCCAAAAACCCCCCCAAAAAAGGATTTCAAAAAATTTAGGGCCCGGGGTTGCCCCCATTTAAAAAGGGGCCAAAAACCCCCTTGGGCCGGGTTTTCCCCCCCTTTTTTAAAGGGTTTTAAAACAATTAAATAGGGCCCCCCCCAAAAGAAAAAGACAAAAAAAAAAAAAATAAAAAAAAACTGAAAAAAGGTGAAAACCCCCTAAAAAAAAAAAAAAAAAAAAAAAAAACCCCCTTTTGTTTTTTAAATTTTCTTGAAAATTTTTAAAAATTTTTGCTATCCTATATTAAACCGCCCCCTTTAACTTTTTTTAAAAAAAAAAATTTAAAAGAAAAATTAAAAAAAAAAAAAAATTAAATGGGCCCCTTTAACCCCCCATTAAAAAAAGACAATAATGGAAAAAAGAAAAAAAATTTAAAAATACCAAAAAAAATTTTGGGTTTTAAAAAAAATTTACAAAATTTTCTTAGAAAAAGAAAATTTTTAAAAAAAAAAAGGGGAAAAAAAAAAAAAAAAAAAAAAAAAAAAAAAAAAATGGAAAAAAAAAAAAAAAAAAAATTTTAAAACCCCCCCCCCCCCCCCAAAAAAAAAAAAAAAAAAAAAAAAAAAAAAAAAAATTGGGGAAATTTTCCAAAAAAAAAAAAAAAAAAAAAAATTTGGGAAAAAAAAAAAACCCCCCCCCCTTAAAAAAATTTCTTTAAAAAAAGGCCCAAAAAAATTGGTAAAACAAAAAAACCCCCCAAATCCCCCCCCCTTAAATCCCCCCGGGAAAGGTTAAAAAAAAATTAAAAAAGTTAAAATTTCCCCTAACAAAAAAAAAAAAGTGGGACCCCAAGGGAAAGAACCCTTTTAAAATTTCCCTCCTTTTAAAGGGAAAGGCCAAAAACGGCCCCAAAAGGCGGGTAGTGGGGTTAAAGAAGGGGGCTTTTCCCAAACAGGCTGGTTTGGACCAAAACCCCCCGGGGCCAAACCCCGGTGCCCCCCCCAAACCGGACAAAAAGGTTTCTGTAAAAACCGCAAAAAGCACAGTTGGGTTTCCCAAATTCTAGGGGGTTAAAAAACAAAAAACCCCCAAAATTTGGGCCCATAAAGTTCCCCCCCCTCATATCTTCGGGGCCGGGTAAAGGGGCGGGCCCGAATTTTTTGGAGAGGGGGGGAAAAAAACTGGAAAAGATTTTGGGGGCCTTTTAAAACACATTTGGGCCGGGAACCAAAATCTGGGTTTTTTAGCCTGGGGTTTTAAAATTTCTGATTGGGCTTCCCCCAAACTTCATTCACCCAAACACCCCCCTTGGTTTTGGGAAAGGGGAAACGCATTTTAAGTGTGAAATCTTTCTAAAGTTTTTTCCCTTTTAATTTTAAATAACTTTTTTAAATACGAATGCAAAGTCACTTTTATTGTATTTTTTTACGTAACCCACGTACCTACCCCCTTTAAAAAAAAATTCTTTTACGGTTAATAAAGTTTTTTTCCCTTGGGTCCTGCCAAATCCAAAAAATTGGGAAGAAGTTTTTTTAAAACCCTTTTGCTGCTGGAAGAGCAGTGGGTGACCGGTAAGGGGGGGTTTTTTTTTTTTTTTTTTTTTTTAATGTTTTTAAAATTTTTTTTGGGGACGGGCAGTCCTTCCCCCCCTCTGTTTCCCCCTGTTCTTTTTGGTTTTTGGGAAAAAAGGGTTTGGGGGTAACAGGGGATATTTTTGGGGGGGTTTTTTGGGGGTGGATTTTTTTCCCTTGTTTTTCGTTTCCCCGAGAGAGAGGTGAAGCGGCAAGTGGAAAAAAAAATCGACCTTTAAAATTAGGGGCCCCACCCCCACCGTGTGGTGGGTGTTTTCCTTTGAAAAGGGTCAGTGTGCGGGGGAAGGGGTGGGGCATTTTGACATCTCCTATTTAAATTTGGATCCGGGTGTTACCTATTCACATTGGGGGCCCTAAAATTAGGCTATGTTCACACTGGGGAAAATTTTGGGAAAGGGCAAAATTTTTCGCCCCCCGAAATTTTACCCCCGTGTGTACGGGGCCGGGGGGGGGAGCGGGGGGGAGTGAGGGGGGGGGGGGGCCGGGCATTTTTTCCCCGGGGGCCCATAAAAACAATAAACTGCAAAAGCGGCGCGTAAACCCGCCGTAGAAAGTAAACTTTTGTCAATTTAACCCTCCCCGGGGGGGCCGGTTCGCCGGGGGGGAAGAGACGAAAATCCATAATTCTCTATGAGAACTGTGAAAAAACCGTAATAAAAGGGGGCCCCCGTTTTCGGCCGAAATTGGGGGCCCAAAATTGGGGCCCTTTTTTAAAAGGGCCGGGGGAAACATCCCCCTTTAGTGTAACCCTTTGGCCCTGGGGTGATAATGAGGAGGATGCTGAGGAATTTTTCCCTCAACAGAAACGGGACGTGTAAAAACTATTTTTAGGCCTAGTGGCCAAAGTGCAAACGCAAAATTTTTAAAAAAAAAAAAAAAATTTTTTTTGGGAAAAGATTTTTAATTTTTTTTTTTTTTAAAAATAACCCAAAATTTTTTTCAAGGGGGAAAACCGAAAAATTTTCAGGATTTTTAAAAAAAAAAATTGATATTTAATATGGGAAGATGAAAAAAAAAAAAAAAAAAAAAAAGTGTTTAAAATAAAAAACATGAGTTTATAAATGGGTAATTTTTTTATGACATATTCACTTTGAACTGCATTACTGTTTTATCTAACATGCATAGAAATTAAAGGTTCTTATTGCACATTTTGATTGAATTGTGTGAGCCCATCTGTCCTTGGCGCGTTCATGGTAGTCCTTTTAATGATGTCTAGATAACCAATAGACGATTAACAGATATTTTATCCCGAAACGCATCAGCCATTGACCTTTTAGTTACCATCATGGATTTTATATAATATGATCTAAATAAAGAAATTGTAACTTTTTCACGTCCAAGGAGCTGGAGAAATAGCGTTATTTAACAAAGTTTGTACTACCCAGAGATCCATGGGTTGATCTCCGTGCTCCTGACGAGAACGCCCAGGATTGATTGCATAGGAGACCCGATAGAGAGAGCGGGCTTACTTCAGGTATACGTTAGATACCCAATAGAGTCTTCTCTCTATGACACAACTAGAGTACTTCATACAAGTTTATGCTATGCATTTCCTAAGGTAAAAGAACAGAAAGCACTTACTGTGATAATATGCAAAGACTGGATCATATGGAAAGGCCCTTATAGATACATTAACCATCTTTATTATGATTATAGGGTGACGACTTGTAGTTTACCCGAGCAGCGTTAGGCTAGGTTCACACGGCTTATTTGCAGGGCGTAATTACGCCCCGAAATTACGCCGTGTGGGCGGGAACAGGTGGCCGGCACCTCGCCGGCCCATAGACTTGCATCACCAGCGGCGCGTATACGCCGCTGGTAATTCACATGTCACTTATCTCCCCCCCGCGGCGGATTCGCCGAGCAGGGAGAGGAGACGTAATCCATTGTTCTCTATGAGAACTGTGGATTACCGTAATCAATGGGCCGTTTTCAGCCTGTAATTTGCGCACTGCGGCACGTAATTACGGACTGAAATACGGCCCATTTTAAGCCGTGTGAACATAGCCTAAAAGGGGGCGTCCAGTTTATTTAAAAATAAAATATAAATAATAAAAAAAAACAAAAACAAAAAAACCACACAGCACCATACTTTCTTTACTCCTCACCTTTTTCTTTTAGTGCCAGTGCTGGAATAGAGGTGAGGAGAAAAGAAAGTATGGTGCTGTGTGTTTTTTTTTTTTTTATTGTTTTTTATTTGGTAGACGTATTTTATTTTTAATTATACTGGACACCCACTTTTAAGGAAAACGCTACCCCCCCACCCCAAAAAGATACTACCCTGTTTCCCCGAAAATAAGACAGTGTCCTATATTAATTTTTGCTCCTCAAAACGCGCTAGGTCGTATTTTATGTCTTTATTTTTCCGTGAATACATTTTTTATGTAAAAAAATCTTATATGACAGCATGTCGGCTCAGGTCGGCTTTAGTCCCATCATATTTGTAGGAAGAGCCTGGTGGTGCATGTGCGAGCAGCTGCAGTGTATAGCGGTCAACGCCTCTAAAGAAGTGTGGGAGAGCCGGGCTGTGACTGGGAGAGCCGACCCGCATTGTACATCCTACAGCCATAGACTCATCAGACTAACGCTTGTATGTAACACCGGGGAGGATTTTTCTATACAGACATAGATCTCTGTGCACGGGCATCAGTCATTTGTCTATGCAGCAAAGAAAATCCACCCTCGCGCAGCAGCCGGGGGACGTCCATGTCCAGAAGAGACAGAAACCGAAAACCGGGGAGACGCGGCGCTGGAACTAGAGAGGTTTTCATTCTGTCCCTTCTGAACAGGGATGTCCCCCCCCCCCCCCCACACACAACAACCGGCTGCACGGGAGAGGGGAGATTTTTCTCCTGCATAGATACATGACTCTAATGCAAGTGCACAGGGATCTATATATGTATATATAAAAAACAAAAAAAAACCACTCCCATCCCAGGTGTTACTAACATGTACTAATCTCATTAGTCCATAGGTGTAGAATCTACATGCTGGGACTTGTACTCCTATATTAGTGGCCTCATCCAGCTGATAAGGAACTACAAGTCCCAGCATTCTACACTAGTGTGTGTGTAATATATATATATATATATATATATATATATATATATATATATATATATTAAAATTTTAATATATATAGAAAGGACATTTTATGGCAGCTGCAAAGGATGGCAAATGTGACATGCTGGGACTTGTGGGACTAGAAGTCCCAGCATGCCCCATCAGCCATCCTGTGAGGTGTGTGTGTCAGTATCATTGCTCTGTTCTCCCCCTCATCCCTCTCTCTTACATTTACACTTTGTCTCCTCTCCTGGCCCCCCACAGGTCCTTGGCCCCCCCACTTCTAACACAATACAGGTGTTATCAAGCCTGTAGTGTCCCAGGGTGGGTTCTCGGGGTGGGCGGGGCTTGGGAACACCCACAGCCCCTCCCTCTACTACCTTTCACTCCGCCTGCCCTTAGGAACGGCCCTGTGTATGGGGAGCTGCAGCAATGCCTGCCGCTAGGTCTTATTTTCAGGGGAGGCCTTATATTGGGAAGCTTTAAAACAACTGCAGTAGGTCTTATTTTCGGGGAAACCCGGTATCTGAAACTGTACATGTTGTGAATGATTCTGGTTACCTATATATAAAAATAAGATTCAGCTTTACAACCGGGACTCTGTTCCAGCGCTGAGCTCCAGTACCGGGCGCTTGCTGATGACATCAAGCTCATGTGACCCTGCAGCCAATCCCAGGCCTCAGCTGTAGTTCAAACAGGAAGAGACCACTGAGGCCTGTGAAATCCCGCAGGGTCATGTGAACAGGACGTCATTGGTCGGGAGCAGCAGGACGCTGGAACCGAGCCAATTGGAAAGGAGAGTCTTTATTTCCTATTTTACCCTCTCCGTGGCCCACTACAATGTTATTTTCCAAAACCGGACAACCCCTTTAATTAGTTCGCTACTAGGTAATGACTGATTGTGCCTGTACCCAGCTGCAGGATATGATGCTGCTCCACCAATAAAAAGGATTACTAGTGCTATTCTTACCATCACTGCAGTGTTACGGTGGTGACTTAAGAATAACCTCGTTAAACTAAACAGGTCTTGCCTGTATCGGCTGCAGCAGATCCTATTTGAACAGGATCTAACCCTGCATCAGCTACAATGACAAACACTCCGATATAAGGACAAGGACGCGATTCAGGGTGGAAACCGAACACCTCTAAGCCCATCTATAGTCTAAGCCAAGTTTTGTTCCTGTAACTTTTGTAATTTACAGACCAGGAACTGCATTTACCAGCGAGACGCCAAAACTGCAGGACTTCGTGCACATTGTACAGCATAATAAAGGTCTCGTAATGGCCCATTAACCCCCTTCTTTCCCCTAGTAGATGCAGGTTTGAACGCTATAACGCTTTCCTGCACTCTGATATTCTATTACAGGCCGTCAACAACTTACATCTGTCCTCTAGTCACAAATGGAGACTTATGGGGCATGCTGGCACTTGTAGCTCCATGTTCCATAGCAGATAGTAGCCGTGGAATGACAAGTTCCAGCATGCCACAGCAGCACATGAGGTGAAAGTGAGGTGAAATCTTCTTAACAAAGGTAGAGACTGCAAAACAAAATGTAAAAACCTTTCCCTGCACTATCCAAAACTAAAAAAATAAAAAACCTTTTGTGCTCGAGTTACATTTAATAAATTGACCTGTTCCGACTTGCATACAAATTCAACTTAGGAACAAACCTACAGTCCCTAACCGGTTTGTAACCCGGGGACTGCCTGTAGTCTTTTCGCCGTTTTGTCTGTGATGCGTTAAGCCCGATTTTTACAGAATTTTTTTTTAAGGTAAAATGGAAAAATATTTTTCACATTTTTATACTTATTTTTTAACAGCAAACGTAGCATCAAAATAAGATGCATATATATATATATATATATATATATATATATAAATATATATATACATACATATATACACACACACACACACCCACATATATAAAATGCATTGTTTGTGTGTGTATATATTTATACACACACTAATATATATTTTTTTTTAACACTGACTCAAAGCGTGTGTGTGTGTGTGTGTATATTCTGACTTACATCTGTCCCCTAGATACAAACGGAGGCTTATGGGGCATGATGGCACTTATCATTCTACAGCTACTCTCTACTATGGAACTACAAGTTCCAGCATGCCACAGCAGCACATGAAATTGAGGTGAAATCTTCTTAACATGGGCACAGACAGCAAACCAAATGTAAAAACCCTTCCCTGCACTATCTAAAACAAAAAAAACCCCAACTTTTGTGCTGGAGTTACATTGAATAAATGTACCTGTTCCGACTTATTTTTTTTTTAAAACCCCCCCAAAAAAATTTTTTTTTTATTTTTTAAAACCCTTTAAAATTTTTTTCCCCCCAATAAAAAAAAGGGGGGGGGGGGTTTTTTTTTAAAAAAAAAAAATTTTTTTGGGGAAATTTTTTTTTTTAAAAGTTCCCAAAGGTTTTTTAATCCCCGGAAAAAAAAAAGGGGGGGAAAAAAAAAAAAATTTTTCCCCCTTTTAAAAAAAATTCCCTGCACCCCCGGTTTTTTTAAAAAAAAAAAACCCCTTTTGGGGGTTTAAAAAAAATTTTTTCCCGGGGAATTTTTTTCCCAAAAAAAAAAAAAATTTTTTTTGGGGTTCCTTTTTTTTTTTTTTTTGGGGGGTTTTTTTCCCCAGAATTTTTGTTTTTTAAAAAAAAAAAATTTTTCCCCCCCTTTTTTTTTTTTTTTTCCCCCAAAAAATTTTAAAAAAAAAGGGGCCCCCCTTTAAAAAATTGGGAAAAATTTTTTTTAAAATAAAAAAAAAAAAAAAAAACCCCCCCCCCCCTTTTTAAAAATTTTTGGGGTTTGGGTTTTTTTTAAATTAAAAATTTTTTTTTTTTGGGGTTTGGGTTTTTGGGGAAAACCCCCGGGGCCCCCGGGGAAAAAAGGGGGGGGGGGAAATTTTTTTTTTCCCCCCCCTAAAAAAAAAAACCCCCCAAAAAAATTTTTGGGTTTTTAAAAAAAAAGGGGCCCCCCCAAAAAAATTTTTTAAAACCCAAAAAAAAAAAAAATTTTTTTTCCCCCTTTTTAAAGGAAATTTTTTCCCCCTTAAATTTTAAAAAAAAAAGGGAACCCCCCCCCCAAAAACCAAAAAACCCCCCCCCCCTTTTTTTTTAAAAAAAAAACCCCTTTTTTAAAAAATTTTTAAAATTTTTTTTTTTTTTTTTTTTAAAAAAATTTTTAAAAATTTTTCACTTTTTCCCTTTTTTTCCCCCCCCGGGAAAAAAAAAAACCCCCCTTTTTAAAAAAAAAAAAAAACCCCCCCCCAAAAAATAAAAAAAAAACCCCCCTTTTCAAAAAAAAATTTAAAAAACCCCCAAAAAAAAAAAAATTTTTTTCCCCAAAAAATTTTCCCCCCCCCTTAAAAAAAATTAAAAAATCCCCCCCCCTCCCCCAAAACCTTTTTAAAACCCCCCTCCCCCAAAATTTTTTTTTTCCCCCCCCCCCCCCCAAAAAAAAAAAAAACCCCCCCCCAAAAAAAAATTTTAAAAAGCCCCTCCCCCCCCAAACAATAAAAAAACCCCCCCCTGCCAAAAAAAAAAAGGGTTTTTCCCAAAAAAAAAACCCCCCCCAAAAAAAATTTTAAAAAAAACCCCCCCTTTCCCTAAAACAAAAAAAAAAAAAAAAAAAAAAATTTTTTTAAAAAAACCCCCCCTTTTAAAAAAAAAAAAACCCCCTTTCCCAAAAAAAATTTAAAACCAAAATTTAAATAAAAAAAAAAAAACCCCCCTTTTCCCCCCCCCAAAAAAAAAAGGCCCCCCTTTCCCCCTTAAAAAAGGAAAACCCCCCCCGGAAAATTTAACCCCCCCCCCCCCTTTTTAAAAAAAACCCCCCCCAAATTAAAAAAAACCCCCCCCCCCCTTTTAAAAAAAAAAAAAAAATTTTAAAAAAAAATTTTTTTTCCCCCTTTTCCCGAAAAAAAAAAAATTTCCCCCCCTTTTTTTTTAAAAATAAAAAAAAAAAAACCCCCCCCCCCCCCCCCCCCTTTTTTTTTTTTTGGGGGGGAAAAAAGGGGGGGGGTTTGGGGGGGGGCCCCCCCCGGGGGGGGCCCCAAAAGGGGGCCCCCCGGGGGGGGTTTTTTTAACCAAAAAAAAACCCCCCCCAAAAAAGGGGGCCCCCTAAAAAAGGGGGAAAAATTGGGGGGCCCCCCCCCAAAATGGGGGGGGTTTTTGGGGGGGGGAAAAGAAAAAAAGGGGAAAGGGGGGTTTTTTTAAACCCCCAAAAAAAAAACCCCCCCCCCACAAAAAAAAAATTTTTGGGGGGGGGGGGCCCCCAAATTCCAAAACCCCCCTTTCCCCCCCAAAAATTAACCCCCCCTTTTTTAAAAGGGGGGGGGTTTTTTTTTTTTTTTTTTGGGGGGGGGGTTTTTTAAAAATTTTTTTTTTTTTTTAAAAAAAAAAAATTTTTTTAATTTTTTTTTTTAAAAAGGAATAAAAATTTTCCTTTTTTTTAAACCCCCCCCCCTTTTTTTTTCTTTTTAAAAATTTCTTTTTTTTTTTTTTCCCCCCTTTTTTTTTTTCCCCCAAAAATTTTTTAAAAAAAAAAAAATAAAAAAATTTTAAAAACCCAAAAAAAACCCCAAAAAAACCCCCCCAAAAAGGGCCCAAAATTTTTTTTTTTTTTTAAAAAATTTTTTTTAAAAGGGCCCCCCAAAATTTTTCCCCCAAAAAAGGGGAAAAGGGGGGTTTAAAAAAAATTTTTTTTGGGGCCCCCGGGGGGGAAAAAAAAACCCCCAAAAAAAACCCCCCCCCCCTTTTTTTTTTGGGGGTTTTTTTTTAAATTTTTTTGGGGTTTTTCCAAAAAAAAAAAAAACCCCCCTTTTTAAAAGGGGTTTAAAACAATTTTTTTTTTTTTTCCCTTTTGGGAAAAAAAAAAAGGGGTTTAAAAAAAAAAAAAACCCCTAAAAAAAACCCGGGCCCAAAGGTTTTTTTGGGGGGGTTTTTTAAGGGGGGGCCCCAAAAAAAAAACCCTTTTTTTTTTTTTTTTTTCCCCAAAAACCCGTTTTTTTAAGGGAAAAAAGGGGCCCAAACCCCAAAAAAACCCTTTTTTTTTCCCCCCCAAAAAAAAAAAAAAAAAAAAAAAACCGGGGAAACCCCGGTTTTTTTTTTTATTTTTTTTTCCCCAAAGGGGGGAAAAAAATTTTTTTCCCCCCCCCCCCAATGGGGGGGGGGGTTTTTTTTTGGGGGAAAAAAATTTCCCCCGGGGGGGAAAAAAAAAAAAAACCTTTTTTTTTTAAAAAAAAAAAAATTTAAAAAAACCCCCTTTTTTTTTAAAAAAAAAAAAAAAAAAAAAAAAAAAAAAAAAGGGGGGGGGAAAAAACCCCCCCAAAAAAAAAAAACCCCCAAAAAAAAAGGGGGGGTTTTTTTTCCCCCCTTTTTTTTTAAATTTATTTTTTTTTAAAAGGGGAAAAAAAAAAAAAAAATTTAAAAAAAAAAGGGGGGGTTTTTAAAAAATTTTTTGGGCAAAAAAAGGGGTTTAAAAAAAAAAAGGGAAAAAAAAAGGGGGGGGGCCCAGGGGGGGGGAAAAAAAATTTCCCAAAAAAATTGGGGGTTTGGGGGGGGGGTTTTTTTGGGTCTTTTTAAGGGGGAAAAAAGGGGGGAAGTTGGGGGGCCGGGGAAAAGGGGGGCCCCCGGGGTTCCCCCCCCGGGGGAAAAAAAAAGGGGGAAAAAAGG
>JAODAL010010154.1:0-30000 GCA_025379985.1 Phyllomedusa bahiana | reverse complement strand
ATTTTAAAAATTCAAAAAAATTTTATTTTTTTTAAAAAAAATTTTTTGGGAAAAAAAAAAAAAAACCCCAAAAAAAGGGGGGGTTTTTTTTTTTTTTTCCCCCCCTTTTTTTTCCCCCAAAAAAAAAAAATTTTTTTATTTTTTAATTTTTTTCCCCCCAAAACCCCCTTTTTTTTAAAAGGGGTTTTTTAATTTTTTTTTTATTTTAAAAAAATTTTTTTTTTTAAAAAATTTTCCCCTTTTTTTAAAAAAAAACCAAAAAAATTTTTTTTTTTAAAAAAAAAAAAAAACCCCCCCTTTTAAAAAAACCCTTTAAAGGGGCCTCTTTTTGGGTTTTTTAATTTTTCCCCCCTTCCCAAAACTTTTTTTAAAAAAAAAGGGTTTCCCACGGGGGTTTTTTAAATTTTAAAAAATTTTTTTTAAAAAGGGGTTTAACCCCTTTAAATTTTTTTTTTGAAAAATTTTTTTTTTTTTTGGGGGGGGGTTTTTTTTTGGGGGGGGGGGTTTTTTTTTTCCAATTTTTGGGGGGCCTTTGTTTTTTTCCCCCCAAAAAAAAAAAAAAAATTTTTGGGGGAAATTTTTTCCCCCCCCCCCCCCCCCAAAAAACCCCCCCCCCCCCCGGGCCCCCAAAACCCCTCCTTTTAAGGGGGTTTGGGGGGGAAAAAAAATTTTAAAATGAGGGGCTCTTTCTGACTCAAAAATTCAGGGAAAAATAAAAAAAAAAAAATAAAAACACACAAAATAGGAGGTGGGTTTTAGGATTCTGCATTTAACATATATTTTGACATATGTTGTGTGCACGTACCCAAAGGAGCCTAAAAAGAATTTATTTTACTCCTGGATGGATTGCAGGCCCCCCAATTACCCTGTTTCCCCCCGAAAAAGACGTGCTTATTTTAAATTTTTTGCTCCTAGTGATGCACTAGGTTTATTTTCGGGGGTTGTTTTTATGTTCCATAAACAAGAATTCACTTATTGGAACAAAAAAAACATAATTTTTTTAAATATACTGTATCCTGTCTACAAAACATCAGCAAACCAGCCAACTCTGAAGAACAGGAAACCTCGTACAATGTGTCCCAGTGTTTAGGAAAAATCAGTTCACCCGTACAAGCAGCTATGCCGTCAGCTCCCCCTGAAAAGTTGGTATGGTCCACAGCTTACTGTAGGATCTCCTGACTTGCAAAGTGAAAGTAAAGCCTGTTCCCCTGTAATAAAGAGGTGAATCCTCTGGAGTGTTAATGACATGTATATGAGAAGTCTTTAAGTTCATCTACTTAAATTATGTGTGTTGTGTGGGGGGGATAGGTGCTCTTGTAGAAATGACTGCCGCTTAGGTTTTTATTTTTCAGGGGACAGGGTTTGCTTCTTTTTTAAAACCCTTTCCCCGAGATGCTGAGCGTGTTCTCCTGAAAGTACTCAACACCTCAGATAATCAAATTACCCCCTAAAATTCCCTGCTTCAGGGGAGAAGCTATATGCACCCCCCCTCCAGCTCTTCTAAATGACCCTCCCTTGGGCCACCATGCCAAAAGGGGCTCATCATTTTGTGGAGTGAACTGCTCTGAATGATGGTGAAAGTAGAGCACTGCAGCCGATCAGCGACTGACAACAGGAGAGTGCCAGCACTGGATGGGAGGAAGGTGTGTATACGGATTTTAAAAAAAAACAAAAAAACCCAGTAAATTTAAAAAAAAAAAAAAAAATTGAGTTTTTTGGGGATTTCTTTCTTATTTTCATTATGGTTTGGCAGGCAATTCATGCTGCATTTTCTTTTAAGGTTTGTCTCAGTGAATGGAGAGATGGCCGCGCTTCCCATTCATGTCTACACGGGTTCAGAATATACCTGTCAAATATTCTCCAAAAAAGATAGAGTTTACGTTTGCCTACGGCAAAATAGCGAATATAGTGATCAGAATATACCTGAGCACACTTGCTTTGCTATATTCATAATCGTGCAAGCAGAGCCATCACCCCGCTCGCTGTAAGCCACAAGCTTGTCCGTAAAGGGATTTTGCAAGTGGAAACACCCTCTTCAGGTACTCAATATCCCTGTTATTAAACGAGTAAGGAGATACATGCTGAAGTTCCAGCTTAAATGTGTCATCAGAAAATAACCTATTATTTAATTCATGTTTTTATATTCCACACTAAGAATTTTTGGTAATTATTATTTTTTTCTTAAATTTAACATCTTACTAACAATATTTTTTAAAAATCTGGCAGTTCTCCCTTTGGCCATTAGGGCCTAATAATAGTCTAACACTTCCTGTTCTCCAGTGAAAACTTTTCAGCAGTCTCCTCATGATCAGCACAGGCATGATTACACTGAGAGGTGACACTAATGTGTATTGATAACACAAGATCCACCAATCACAATAGGAGATGTCACAGCTCACCCTCTCTGCACACTGACTTCTTCCCAGGTCACAGAGCATGCCCACAACACTCTCCTATAGAAGTCAATGGGTCTGCTCCTGTTCACAGGCTCCTATGTCTATGAAGCTGCAATAAAGCATCTCTCTAAATGCTGTTAAAAGCAGCTAAGGCAAGATGGCCGCCCCCATAATCCTATACAAAAATAAAAATTAGATTATAATTAGAATCAGAAAATAAAAATGGCTAAGGAGAAAAGAAAATGTATCATTGACAGATTCCCTTTAACCCCTTAAGCCGAACGGCTGAAAAGTAGTTAATGACCAGAACATTTTTTTAGTTTTTGCCTCTTTGTGTTTCAACAGTTGTATGAGGCCTCGTTTTATTCGAGACGAGTTGTACTTTATGGGGGAATAGTTTAAGTTCACTTATAAATAACTGCAGAATTTTTTAACTTTTTTTTTTTTACACACCATTCACATTTTACACTTACAGTGGTGGCCAAAAGTATTGGCACCCCTGTAATTCTGTCAGATAATACTCAGTTTCTTCCTGAAAATGATTGCAATCACAAATTCTTTGGTATTAATATATTCATTTATTTTGCTTGCAATGAAAAAACAAAAAACAGAATGAAACAAAAATCAAATCATTGATCATTTCCCCCAAAATTTCAAAAATGGGCCGGACAAAATTTTTGGGCCCCCTTTAAGCCCTAATCTTTTTTAGCCCCCTTTTGCCAAAATAACTGCAAAAAACCCGTTTCCCGGCCCCTTTCAATAAATTTTCTTACAATGCGCGCGGGAATTTTTGGGACCATTCTTCTTTGGAAACTGTTTCCATTTTTCCGAGTTTTGAAGGTGCCTTCCCCAAAAACTGCCATTTTGAATCCCCTCCCCCAGGTTTTTCTAGGGGATTCGGGCCCTGGACTCATTGGGCCATTTTAAAGAAGTCTCCAGGGGTTTTTCTCTAAAAACCATTTTTAGGCTTTTTAAAGTGTTTTTTGGGTTCTTTGGGTCCGGCGGGAAAAGCCCCCTCCCTCTGGGGGGAACCCATTTTTCTCACACTGGGCCCTTTTTTAATGCTGAAAAATTGTGTTGAGTCTTCAGATTTCCCAAAAATCCCATGCCCCGGGTAAGCACCCCAGTGCCAGAGGGCAGCAAAGAAACCCCCAAAACTTTGGGACCCTCCGCCATTTTTTGGGACTGTAGGGCCCGGTTTTCCCTTTTCTTTGAATGCCTCTTTTTTTCCCTGTAAACCCCTTTTGTTGATGCCTTTTCCCAAAAAGCTTTTACTTTTATCTGGCAGAGAACATTCTTAAAAAGTTTTGGGCTTTCTCGGAAATTTTTTTGGGAAAAACTCCAGCCGGGTTTTTTTTTATGTCTCGGGGTTTAAAAAGTGGGATTTCCCTTTGGGTACCCTTTCCATACGTCCCTTTTCATTCAGACCCGGGGATTTTTAAGGGTTTTGACATTTTGTTGCCCCTCGGACTGCGGGGCGCTTAAACTTTTTTTGGAGGGTTAGCTTTGGTTTCTTTAAACCCCCATCCGCAAATTTTTTTTTTAAAATCCTCGTAAATTTTTTCTTTTCCGTCCACATTTGGGGGTCACCCACGGGGCCATGGGCTTTACATCGGGGAGGTTTGCCTTTTTCCAGGGGGGAGGTTAGCCCATTTCCATAGGCTTTCCCATCTAGGGATTTTTACCCACAGGGCCCAGGGGAAAACTTCTAGGGTGGTCAGCCACGGGGCCTTTTGGCTTTACATCTAGGGTGGTCAGCCACAGGGCATGGCTTTACATCTAGGGGGGGTTACCCAGGGGGGGCCCCCATGGGTTTTAAAATCTAGGGAGGTCAGCCACGGGGCCGGGGGGCTTTACATCTCGGGGGGTTAGCCACAGTGCCATGGGGGATTTTAAAGCCACAGTCCCCTTAGGTTTTACATCCGGAGGTTAGCCACTTGCCATAGGGGGTTAAACCACAGTCCCATGGGGGGTTAAACCCACAGTGCCAAGGGAGGTTAGCCCAGGGCCATAGGGGGGGTTTAAACCCACAGGGCCAGGGGGAGGTTAGCCACGGGGCCTTTAGGGATTTTAAAGCCATTTTTCCATGGGGGTTTAGCCAGGGGGCCATGGGGAGGTTGCCACAGTCCCCTTTGGGCTTTCACTTTTTGGGATGACACTGCGCACGGAAAGACACAGAACATTCGGGTCTTTGGAAAAGGATTTGGGACCCCTTGAGTTTGCTCGGGCTTCCTCCCCAATTTTTGGATTCTCAAGCCCTCAGACAGCCCCTTGGTCTTTTTCTTTTCTCCATCTCAATGGGGGTAAACAAGGACCCCGGACAGGGGTTGATTCAACTTTAATCCTGCAACTGGTTTGCAGGTTGATTTATTTATTGCCAACACCTGTTGGGGGCCACGGGTGGGGAAAGGGTTACGCTGCTTTTAAAAATTTACACTTTTTTTGAGAAGCATACATGATTTTTAAAACAGTGCCAATACTTTTTTTCCCAACCCCGTTTTTTATGTTTTTGGAATTATACCCAAATTTTGGTTTTAAAAAAACCCTTTTCCTTTTTGGGGTTTTCCATTGAAGACAAATTAAAAAAAATAAAAAACCACAAAAAAAAGTAGGAAAATTTGGAAAAACCCCCTTTTCCCCCAGGAAAAAAAAAAAAACGGGGCCTTAAAAAAAATTATCTGACAAAAAAATTGCAGGGGGCCAAAAAATCCCCCCTTTTTTGGCCCCCACTGTAAATAACTTGTTAGTTTAAATTCTACGGTTTTTTAAAGGTCGTGTGGATACCCAATATTGTAGGGTTTTTTTTGTTTTTGGGGTTTTTGGGAAAATGCAAAAATTATTTTTTTTTAAAATTTTTTATTTTTATTTATTTATTGTTTACACTTTTTTTGTTTTTTATTTTTTCCCTTTTAATTTTCCCAAAAGGGAGAACTTTTGTTATTTTTTTTTGTTTTGTTAATAAAACTTTTTAAAAGTTTTTAAAGCAAAATTTATATTTTCCCAAATATTTTTTAAAATTTCTGGGTAAAGTTTGAACAGGCAGTGATCAGGAAGCACAAAGGGGTGCCCTGATCCCGGTTTGGGTTTACAAAACAGCCCGGGGGCTCCCTCTAGGCCCCCGGGGTGACGGGTGAAATGTTCCACAGCCTGCCCGGGGTCACCAATTTTTTCCCGATCACCCACAGAGCGGGGAAAAACCCCTTTTGGGTTTGGCTGCGGTGACGGTTTGCGGTTTAAAAGCTTGCTGGAGCTGCACTGGGAGCGGGGCTGGGGTAGTACGCCCCCTCTCAGCGCTGCGGGCCCCCGGGGGCTCTGCAACCCCCGTTTGGGGGCTCTGCAAACCCCCGATTTTCAGCAACTTTTCCCAAAAAGACGTCCTGCAGACGAACGACCTGAATTTCCCAACCCCAAAAAAGACGGGGGCGGTCTTTAAAAAGGATTTTAATTTTAAAACCAAGCTAACATTACCACTGAAAAAAGGGGGCCCCAAATTAACAAAAATTTCACGAAAAGGAAGAAAACCCCAAAACCAAGCAGATTTGATCCTACGGGGGGTTTGGAACCTTCCCCACCAAATAATTTGGGGGGAAAAGGGGGTTTTTGAATGACCTTTTCCTTTTAAGGACCCCGTGTATTTGGGGCCTTAAGGAAACTGAAATTTTCCCTATTTTTTTAAACCAACCCGGGGTTTGGGGCCCAAAACCCCAAAAAATTCAACATGGCCGTGTGGGGCATTGCTTTGTCACAGGACAAGTTGTACTTGTTACTGGACCCATTTTGAAGTAAATATTGGGCCTTATGTATGAAAGCTGTCCAGCAGTAAGACTGTCTTTGTTGCCCATAGCAACCAATAAGAGTTCACAGCAATCAATAAAAGCCCATAGCAACCAGAACACAACTTTTATTTTTCCAGAGCTCTATATGAAATGAAAGCTGAGTTCCGATTGGTTGCTATGGACAACAAGGACGATCTTACGCTTCGGGTATGTTCACACGGTGTATTGCGGCACGTACACGCCACAATACATCGGGTCTTTTAGAAGTGTGTGTGGGCCAGCGTTTATTTCTAACAGGGAGCTGGTCCCATTCACTTCTATTATCCCCAGCATTCATTCGGCGCTGAATACGAGTTGGGGGGGGGGAGGGGGTGGGAAGACGGAGGTAATTCTATGAGACGAACCAGCTTCAGCAAACAACATGGTGTCAGATGAGGAGAGAAAAAAATATATGCAGGTGCAGACCGGGCTCTTAAAAAATATCAAAGATTTATTTCTTTCTATTTAAAATCAAAATGCAAATAAGCCATGAGTAAGGGTCATGTGACCCGAAACGCGTCGGCAGTCTAGCTCCATTCTGTCCACACCTATACAGGTGAAGGGTCTCTCGTTTGTTTGTGCATGTTTGCATTTGGATTTTAAATAGTAAGAAATAAATCTTTGATATTTTTTAAGAGCCCGGTCTGCACCTGCATATATTTTTTTCTCTCCTCATCTGACACCATGTTGTTTGCTGAAGCTGGTTCGTCTCTTTGATTGCTGGTTGGAGTTGAACACAAGTGAAGGCACCCTGAACCGAGAGCTCGCAAAGAAAGTCACAGGTGAGCTGCTTTTTTTTGACTTTGTATGCTAATTCTATGAGAGCTATAATCACGGTTGTTACAGACCGAATTTCGGGGCATATTGCAATTGCAGCACAATTACGCCCCCAAATACGGTGTAAAAGACGTCGTGTGAACATACCCTTACTCAGTTTTCATAAAAGAGGCCAATAATGTACTGATAAAATTATTTTTCTGTTTTTGGGGGCTTCAAAATTTTTTAAAAAAAAAAAAAAAAACCCCAAAACACCCCCCCCCCCCCCCCAGCAACTCAATGACCCCAGTGGTCACTTGATGTTCATAGAGGAATAGATTGTTGAGGACAGTGATCGGGTGCAGTGCTACATGACCGACATGAGGTTATATGCAGGGAGACGCTGACGGGTTGGACTGGATAGGGCTCGACATCCACATTTAGGCTCATCTTGGTACATGACATGGATGGAGGAGCGATGCGTTGGGACGTTTGCAGTCCAGACTCTGCAGCTGGTATAGCGAGCGCATGACGGGTGACCGTATAGTATGTGATTAGGAGAGATGTGGACGCCACTGTGCCGTAGTTTTTTGTTTTTTTTTAGTTTGCCAGAATTTTCGATTTGACGCAGCTGTGTGTGTGGGAGGATTCATATTTTGCAAAACAAGAATTTTTGTTGATACTATTTTGGGGAACATAGTCTTGATCAAGTTTCATTGAGGAAGTAAACGGCAAAAAAAAAAAAAAAAAAAAAATTATTATTAAGAATACAACTCTAGCATTAGCTTTGTATGAGATCCATGAAGGATGAATAAGGTTATATTTTAAAATTTGGGACTTTTTATGGACACAGCAATATTTTCTATCTATGGGAAATAAGTGGGAGCAATAGATTGCGATTCTCCCACTTATTTCAGATAGAGGAGTGAGATGAACAGCTGCTGGCAAAGTACATGGCCATCTCAAGGGGTGTGACTTAAAGGGGTTGTCTCGCTACAAAGAATAGCTTTCAAAGTGTAGGGAACACAAAATAAAGACATTTTCCAAATATATTGCTTTGTTCCTCTGTTTTCCCTAAAGAGATACAAGTGAATTTATGACCTCCCTGGCTGTTTCAGTTCCCTCAGTAACGGACCTGTAAACAAATCTCCCCCTGCTGTTTGTTCTATGAGATAGCAGTGAGTGACTTCATCACACAGGTCTTGGCAGTGTCCTTGCTGCTGAGCAGTAAAAAGCTTGATTTATGTAAAATAAACAGCACTGTAATTAGGGCTTTTGTTTGAGGGATCAGATAAGAAGTCCTGTTAGTAGTTTGAGAAGCTAATCTGATCTAATTAGCAACTGAAAGCACAGCACAGCATGGAGCTGTACAAGCACAGAGCTGTATGCAAATGAGTCAGTCTGAACCAGGAAGTGGCAGAGTATTTCATTCATGCATCCTTTGAAACTCTGTAGGGAGACAACTCCTTTAAGTCCTGAAAAACGCTACCAAAGGGTATGTTCATATGGCGTAATTTCGGCACGTATTTCGCCTCTCCATTGGTCAGGTGCCCCTTATATCGCTGCTCGCAAGTAAACTGCTCCAAACTATGACGTGAACATTGCAGCCAACCAGTCACTGCAGCAGTGACATCCCAGAGGTAAACAGAAGACCAGGGAGAGTCAGCGCCGCCATAGAGGGAGTTAAAGGAGTACTCAGACAAAAATTTAATTATGCAGAGAATGAACATAGAACACTAAACCTGGGTAATTACCTTTTTATCACATTCCTGCCCCCTATGCGACAAGAGTGGGCTTGGCCCCAGCAGCAGCTCACATGGGGAGCAGACTACAGTCCCCATCATGCACTGCTGACATCTATTCTATGCTGTTCTCCCCTTATAAGCCTCCACCCTCTTGTGAATCTCTAAGGATACGTTTACACGGCAGAGACCAAATACCGCTTGGATTTCCCAGCCTGTATTTAATCTTTTTTAGCACGTATGAGGACAACTTTTGTCAGTGCTTTGCGGATTCAAGCCCTTCCCCTCCACACCCACATGTTCATGTTCTACTCGAAAACTGGACGGAAGAATGAACATGTCCCAAGTTTTTTTTTTGCGGTGTAAAAAACCGTCCGATGGAAAATCCACGCAGGGTGGACTGCTGCACGGATTTACTATTAAAGTCTATGGGGGAGCGTTGCTTGTCAGTTTTCAGACTGTTTGTATACGCGCCGCTGGTAATGCAAGTTTAAGGGCCGGAGAGGTGCCGGGCCCACCGCTCCCTTCCCCGCTCCCGCCGCCATGGCGTAATTGCAGGGCGTAATTATTCCCTGCAAATAAGCCGTGTGAACCCAGCCTTATATTTTAGAAATAGGGTTTGTTTTGAAGTTTGCAGTGACTTGGTGGAATCAAACTCTTTGAAGAAAATTTCTGTTTTTCCGTGGGGACAAGCCCTTATTATGCTCCTTTGCTACTACCCTGTTTCCCCGAAAATAAGACAGCGTCTTATATTAATTTTTGCTCCTCAAAATGCACTATGTCTTATTTTCAGGGGGTGTCTTATTTTTCCACAAATAAATTATAGCATGCTTTACTAGTGTGTGTGTGTGTGTGTGTGTATATATCTTAATGTCACAAACCATAGGATATATGTATGTAAAGTACATTTTATGGAAGCTGCAGTGACTTATCTCAAAGGATGGCAAATGTAACATGCTGGGACTTGTAGAACTAGAAGTTCCAGCATGCCCCATCAGCCATCCTGTGCGATGTGTGTGTCAGTGTCATTGCTCTGTTCTCCCCCTTCTTCCCTCTATTATGTACATGTACTTTCTGTCTCCTGTCCTGGGATGTTTTGGACCTGTGGTGACATCACAGTCACATGACCTCCCACACAGGTCCTTCAACACTCAGCTGCTATAACAATATGTCCCAGAGTCATTTCTCAGGGTGAGCGGGGCGTGGGAACACCCCCCCCTCTCTTCCCCTCATTCTCTCTCCCCACCCTTAGGGACGGCTCTGTGTATGGGAAGCTGATTTCCGCTATGTCTTATTTTCGGGGGGTGCTTTATATTAGGGAATTCAACAAAATCTCTGCTATGTCTTACTTTCAGGGGTGTCTTATTTTCAGGGAAACACGGTAAGCATCTTACTTTAGTTCCAAGTCACAGCCCTTTCAATCCTCTGCTGTGTCACACACACAACTCGCCTTCCTAGTGCTGGTACTGAGCATGCCCGACCATAAAGCGAAACAGACCTACTGGTCGTATCCCTTAGCAACAAGCTATAAACATCAGAGTTCGGGCCAGTAATGGGTGAGTGATTATGTGAAAACTATTGAAAAACATTTACCCTCTTTAGGTCGCAGTTATTTTCAGATGGTTGGTTTTCATTTTCCCTTCCCCACCTTCCAAGGGCCGTGACTTTTTTTTATTTTTCTGCAAACAGTCATAGTAGGGCTTGTTTTTTCCAGGACAAGATGTCCATTTTAAGGATGTGTTTGACCATACCATATAATGTACTTTGAACCCCCCTCCCTACAAAAAAAACTGTATAGTATAGTTTGTGTGTTTTTTTTTAAAATTTAACTAAAAAATTTGTTTTTTGTCGTCTTAAACGGGTTTTATTGTGATCTTCTTCAGGACTGATCTATTACATAGACGCTATTGCTAGTTATCTGGGTACTGGATGCATCACAAAAAGCTCATGATATATATCATTAACTGATGTTTGTGGCAATAGAAGGCTACGGACATGTTTGGTGTGCACACTAAACGTTAACAAAAGTGATGTGAACAGAGCCAAGACTTATGAAAACGTAAAATAAATCTAGAATGCAGTTTCACGGAGCCACAGGCAGCTTCAGGCCCACTTCTTTGACAAGCTGTGGGTGGTTCTATAGTAATGATTGTGATATCAGCTCTGTTATTCCTGTTACAGTGACAGGAGTGCAGGAGGCTTTTAATCTGAAGTGTACAAAGTGCTAAAGTGTGAAAACTTGTCATGAACTTAGATAAACAAAGCTTCTGTGCTAGAGATAAGACTCAGCAGGGCGTAACTCATCATGGTTGGACGACAGAATGGCAGTTTGGTGCAATCAGATAAGACAGAGAGAGGTGGTCGGTAACCTAGAGAAACTTATACATACTAGCAATAGACAAAATCTTCTTTATCTCCTGAACAAAACAAAATCAGAGCAGCAATGTATTTGGTAATAGTCATCATTTACCTTCCCCTACAATTTAAAAGCTAATAATTGTAGTGAAAAAACCCCTATAACCAAATAACCCCTTAATACTTCAGATACACCGAAAAATGAGCAGTACCATAAAGAGAGAGAACTTTGCACCTTTAGGCGAGATGCCTGCTACAGGTATGGGCGAGATGCCTGCTACAGGTATGGGCGAGATGCCTGCTACAGGTATGGGCGAGATGCCTGCTACAGGTATGGGCGAGATGCCTGCTACAGGTATGGGCGAGATGCCTGCTACAGGTATGGGCGAGATGCCTGCTACAGGTATGGGCGAGATGCCTGCTACAGGTATGGGCGAGATGCCTGCTACAGGTATGGGCGAGATGCCTGCTACAGGTATACGCAACACTAGCATATGTTAAATGCTATGCCAGGACCCTTCTCTCCATGGTGGAAGCACTCTCTTTCCTAGGTCCATTCAAAGCACCGTGCAAAATACAGTAAAAACATGGAATAACTAACTTGGTACACAACCGAATGACAAACGAGGATTACCTGTTGCTCCATATCCCATAGAAGAGCTCCACGAATGCAAAGGAGAGGTTCATGCAGAGAAAGCAGAAGAGATTTCTAGATGTCGAGTCCGAGAAGATTGACCTGATGGGAGAAAACAGTAGAGGACATATAATGACCATAGAGAATCGGCGACCGCGCTTCTAGACATAATGGCTGCGGCGTCCACAGAAGTTAGTTTACCCACAGGATTATTACGCTCTTGTATGTGTAACGTGTATGTGCGGAGATAAGTAACCATACATCCACCTCTGTGAGGGCGGCAGCAATTAAACGTTACTCCCACTATAAATTAGCTATATTGGTGACCGTAAAGTAGCAGAAATTCAGCCCCAGGGGAAGCAGCTGGAGATAGGATGACTCAGGAGCTCCGCACTCCCTGTACCGCCCTCCAATGGCCTCATGACGTGTCACTATACTTTATGAAAACGGTCTACGTGCAAGATAGTCTTAAAGGGGTTGCCTCACTACTTTAATTCATCTCACCTCAGTCCTGTTTTCTTGGATTCATTTTTTTTAAATTTGGGGGCGTGTTTACTGGCTTCTATGAGCTTCTACTGTCCTACAGTGAGAGGCTGCTGAGGACACCAGGTTTGAAGCTATAGTGACCGGTGCTGGCAGCCAATCAGGAGAGATTGAACAGGTCTGTAGCTATAGTAACCAGGGCTGGAAGCCTATCGGGAGAGATCAAACAGGTCTGTAGCTATAGCAACCAGCGCTGGCAGCCTATCGGGAGAGATGGAACAGGTCTGTAGCTATAGCAACCAGGGCTGGCAGCCTTTCGGGAGAGATGGAACAGGTCTGTAGCTATAGCAACCAGTGCTGGCAGCCTATCGGGAGAGATTGAACAGGTCTGTAGCTATAGCGACCTGAGGAGCTGATGCAGCCCATACAAGAGGGGATATCTAGGAATAGGTAGGACACTGGTAATGGACACATATTGCAAAGTGACTTATGTTTGCAAGATCTTTAACATAGAAAGCAGCGATCCTTGTAGCGAGACAACCCCTTTAATGTCCCCAACAACCAATCAGAGCTCAGCTTTCATTTCGTTTACTGTGCTGGGAAAATGTAAAGCTGAGCTCTGATTGGTCGCTATGAGCAACAAAGAGTCTTGCTGCTAGACAGCTCTCATACATAAGGCCCCGTGTGTCCTCTTATTACACATGACCTGCACCTTACCGTGGCTGAGAAGGGACAAATCCCCTCGTGCCCCCAGAAGACACAGGACGGGTCCTGATGCAGATGTGCTGCATCTCCCGACACTCTCGCCACCTCTTCCTCCCCTCCCTGAGCAGCCACACACAGCGACGCCAGCAAATCCTACTGAGTCACACTGCAATCCTTTAACAATGTGCATCCACCAAGCTCCTCTCCACACAGGTTGCAATGATGGAGAAGACAGCTGGCTCTGGCCAGATAGATAGTGCTATCTGTCTCATCTCACACACCCTATATACATGTGATCTGTCATATAAAGGCTCCGGTCCACTCCTTGTTCGGTATATACATGAGGCTCCGCTTCATACACTAGTCCGGTTGTGTCTATACTTATCTATATACTGATGCATTATAAACATTGCATGGTTTGATATGTGAGGTGTGGTATACGTTGTGTTGTAGGATATACACATACGTTACATGGTATGGTGAGGTGCAGCTTTATATACCCACGTGGTATTCATATATACATTATTTACTGTGATGTGCGGTATACACGTACGGTATACATTATTATTATTATCATTTATTTTAGAGCGCCTTTGACTCCAGGGCGCTGTACATTTCAGGCAGGTACATAAATAACAATGGTCAAACAAGTACAAGGTGACAGTAAGTAACTAACAATTGGTGCAGAGGGAGAGAGGGCCCTGCCCGTGAGGGCTTACAGTCTACAGGGAAGGGGTGAAGAGACAGAAGGTGAGGGGCAGACATGTTTGTGGGGCAAAGCAGTGCAACACGGTTAATGTTGGTCATAGGCTTCTGAAGAGGTAGGTTTTCAGGTTATGTTTGAGGCCGGTGAGAGAGGGGGAGAGTCTGAGGTGTTGGGGCAGTGAGTTCCAGAGTGTGGGGGAAGCACGTGAGGAGCTGATAAGGGAAGAGCAGAGAAGAAGGTCCTGTGAGGAGTGGAAATTGCGTGAGGGGAGGTATTTAGAGATAAAGGCAGAGATGTATGGAGGGGAGAGGTTATGGAGAGCCTTGTATACATACATATACTGCCGAGGTATACATATATACATACACACACACACTGCTATGGTATAGATACATACAATGTATAGTGTGATAAGTGGGGTGTGCTATACACATTGCATGGAGATATGATAGGCGACTTACAACCTTATGTACTACTATAATACAAATAGCGATGTGTGGTAAATATACAGTATCTCACAAAAGTGACATTTCTGTAAGTATTGTCTTCTACCTTTTCATGGGACAACACTGATGACAGGAGACTTTGATACAATGTAAAGAAGTCAGTGTACAGCTTGTATAAGGGTATGTTCACACAGCGTTTTTCAGATCCGTTTTTGGATCCGCTTTTCGGACCCAAAAAACACATCTAACAATGTGCAGTGTGATTTACATTAGTTTCAATGTTAAAAGCGCATCTCCTGTCAGACGAGTGACCGCTGCTGCGCATTTACTTGGGTCTTTTCGATGCGTTTTTCAAATCCGTTTAAAGAATCGCCGTGTCTATTCTACTTGCGTTTTACACAAACGAAATCCCCGGAGAAAAACAATGAGGTGCGCTTTTGAGCCTGAAAAGCGGTTCCAAAAACACAACACACTTTTGGGTACGTTTGATGCCTTTTCTTCCGCATGCCGAAAAACCACACAGATTCAAATTTGAATTATCTGTGATTTGAAAGAAAACGCATCGAAAAACGGATCCGAAAAACGCATTTGCAGATGCAGTTTTCAATGCATTTTTCATGTCATGAAAAACAGATCCAAGATGCCGTGTGAACATTCCCTATGGATGCGTTACATGACAAAAACCAAACACTGGTTGGATTTCCCGACAGGTATTTGGTCTGTTTTCAGCACTGCAGGGGGATGGCTTTTCTCAGCGGTTTGCAGTTTCAAGCCCATCCCCCTTCATGTTCTGCCCAAAAATGAGCACATTCTGTGTTTTTCGGACCGCAGGCGGTGTAGAAAAATGTCCGGCGGAAAATCCGTGCAGTGGAACCGCTGCACAACATTGTATTACAGTCTATGGGGGAGGTTTGCTTGTTGGTTTTCAGACTGTTTGTAAAACCACAGTCTGAAAAACCAACCAATAACCTTCGCCGTGGGGAGAAGTCCTAACGGTGTAAATTTGCTGTCCTCTCAAAATAACTCAGCACACAGCCATCAATGTCTAAACCGCTGGCAACAAAAGTAAGTACAACCCCTAAGTGACCAACAACAGTGAGGACACCCCTACGTGACAACAACAAGTGAGACCCCCCTAAGTGACAACAACAGTGAGGACACCCCTAAGTGACAACAACAGTGAGGACACCCCTAAGTGACAATGGAGAAATTGTGCCCAGTGTCAATATTTTGTGTGGCCGCCATTATTTCCCAGCGCAGCCTATACATCTCTTGGGCAGGTTGGTCACAGAGAGCTTCACAGGTTGCTAGCCAACTGGATCCTCTTCCTCCTCCATGACGCCATCACGGAGCAGGTGGATAGTTAGAACTTGCGCTCCTCCTCCACCTCTGTTTGAGAGGCTCCACCGATGCGCCATAGGGCTTGGGTCTGAGACGCTCGGCCATTCCAGCACCTATACCCCATTTTTCTTATCAAGGGTTTGGGTCATTAAGTGGATAATGCCCTGCGCCCAGAAAGTAGGGGAATCATTCTCGTGCTTCATTATGTCACAGACATGTTACATTCATGTTCCCTCAATGAACTGTAGCTCCCCACAGCCGGCAAGCACTCATGTAACCCAAACTAAGACACTCCCACCCCCATGCTTGAATGTAGGCAAAACACACTTGTCCATCGTACTCTCCTCCCCTGTTGCTGCCCACACATGTTTGAACACTACTGAACCAAAAAGTTATCTTGGTCTCCATTAGACCCGAACATGGTTCCACTAATCTGTGCTCTTAGTCTACTTGTCTTCTTAAGATGAAGCACAGGAATGCCCACAAACAGTTTACTGAAGAGACTTCCTTCTGGGATGACAGTCATGCAGACCTATTTGATGCAGTGTGCGACATATGGTCCGAGTACTGACAGGATGTACCACCCGCCCCTGTAACCTCTGCAGCAATGCTGGTAGCACTCCTCTCTGTATAAGACAATGAGCATATGCATGCAACTTCCTTGACCGACCATGGCGAGGCCTGTTCCGAGTTGAACCTGTCTTGATAAACCGCTGTATGGTCTTGGCCCCCGCGCTGCAGCTCAGTGTCAGGGAGTTGCCAATCTTCTACATCCTCGCCTCTTATGTAGACAACAAATTCTTTATCAGATCCTCAATGTAGTATTGCCATGTCGAACTCCATAGACCAGTTACAATAGTGATTACACCACCAAATTAACAAACACCTGAAAACCTTGTAAACCCTTAACAAATCCATGACACATTGAAGAAAATTGCAAATTGGGCACAATTTGTCAATTTTCACTTAGGGGTGTACTAACTTTTGTTACCAGTGGTTTAGACATTGATGGCTGTATGTTGGGTTATTTACCAAATTTCCCCTGTTAACAAGCTGTCACAGACTACTTAAAATTGTTATCAAGTGTCAGATCTTCATGTTGAGACCTGAAAAGATATACAATAACACAAACATGTGAGGGGCGTCCTGACTTTCGGGAGAACCGCCGCAAGTAACGCCGAGGGGGCTCCTCCTTCCGGAGAACCGCCGCATGATAACGCGAGGGGCGTCCTCACATCCGGGCGAACCGCCGCAAGTAACGCGAGGGGGCGCTCACATCCGTTAGACCGCCCTCATGTAACCGAGGGGGCGTCCTCACTATCCGGAGACCCCGCATGTAAACGCTAGGGGTGCGGCCACACTTCCGGGAGACCGCCGCAATGTTACCGCGAGGAGGCGTCCTCACTTCCGGGAGACCGCCGCATGTAACGCGAGGGGGCGTCCTGACTTCCGGGAGACGCCGCATATAACGCGAGGGGGCGTCCTCACTTCCGGGAGACCGCCGCATGTAACGCGAGGGGGCGTCCTCACTTCCGGGAGACCGCCGCATGTAACGCGAGGGGGCGTCCTCACTTCCGGGAGACCGCCGCATGTAACGCGAGGGGGCGTCCTCACTTCCGGGAGACCGCCGCATGTAACGCGAGGGGGCGTCCTGACTTCCGGGAGACCGCCGCATGTAACGCGAGGTGGCGTCCTCACTTCCGGGAGACCGCCGCATGTAACGCGAGGGGGCGTCCTGACTTCCGGGAGAAACCGCCGCATGGTAACGCGAGGGTGCGACCTCACTCCTCCGGGAGACCGCCGCATGAAACGCGAGGGGCGTCCTCGACATCCGGAGACCGCCTCCATGTAACGCGATAGGGCGGACCCTCTCTCCCGGGAGAACCGCCGCATAGTAACGCAGGGGCGTCCTCACTTCCGGGAGGACGCCGTACATAACGCGAGGAGGCTCCTACTTCCGGGAAGTACCTCCGCATATAACGCGAGGGGGCGTCCTGACTTCCGGGAGACGCCGCATATAACGCGAGGGGGCGTCCTGACTTCCGGGAGACGCCGCATATAACGCGAGGGGGCGTCCTGACTTCCGGGAGACGCCGTATATAACGCGAGGGGGCGTCCTGACTTCCGGGAGAAACGCCAGCATATAACGCGAGGGGCTTCCTGACATCCGGAGACGCCGTATATAACGCGAGGGGGCGTCCTGACTTCCGTGAGACGCCTCAAATAACGCGGTGGGGCGCCCTGTACATCTCCGGGAGACGCCGCATAAACGCGAGGGGCGATGACTTTTATCATGCCTAATTCCCTCTGAGTTTTTTTGCTCAGTTTTGCCTTTAAGTGCCCAGCGGAATTTTATAGTGAAGCCAATCTAAGAGCGGCGGCGTCATCTGCGTGTCATACAAAAACACAACATTGTTATGAAGACCAAAACCAAGACTCCCCTCTGCATATTTAAGGCATGGCACACACGTTCTACAGCACCCTGCAGGCTCTGTGCAGTCTGGAAATAAGCTGCTTTTTAACGCGATTCCGTGCCAAAGTAATTCGGAAGAAAGAAAGCGAAACGAAATTAGACAAAATGTCGGACAAAGTGACCGAATCGAATTTTTGAGAAATTCGCCCATCTCTAGTCCTGACACATCGGCCAACGAACAGATGCTGTTCCTGACAGGCATCAAAAAGACAGTTTCTTCTTTCTGTTGGATAGCTGATTTGTATTACTTATGTGGGCCTTCTGGGCCACTGCAAGTGGTAATAGACCACACCAGGGAGCAGAGTCTAAGGCCGGATGGACTTAGCTGCGGGGAACCCCAGGTCACTGCCCCTGGCGGGGCTACTCACAGTAACAACTGAAGTGCCAGATGTAGGACAGCGGGAACAGGCAGAAATGACGGGTCAAGGCAGGTGCAACCAGCAACCATAGACTGTAGCTGAGTCCCAGACAGGTGGTAGACTTGCGTAATGGCAGTCATCACCAGTACAGGAAAACATAGGTAAAACTGGAATCAGGACATCAGTTACACAGGTAGCAGGAACCAGGAGAGCAAACACTGGTCCATATCAATGTGGAGGCATGAAAAAACTGACAACAAAGCAGAGGCAGGAAGATCAAAGGTCATTGGCCAGGTAATTGGTGCACTGTCTCTTTAAATTTCAGTAAGTTGGCGAACAAGCACCTTAGGGGTGCCAGGTGCACACACAGGACTCCAGCAGGAATGAGGATCGAGGCAGGAGCGATAACAGGTGTGTACACAGAGACAGGTAGCCGGGAATGCAGGAGATACAGAAATAGAAAAAAGAGGCAGCACCACCAAAATTAAAAAAAATGTGAATTTAACCACTCATGCCTTTAAAAATGGCTACACTTCAGCCTTTCCATAGAACCATTTTCAAGAGCTTGGAAGGGTTGAAACGTAGCCATTTGTAAAGATATGGATGATTAAAGTTAGTTTTGTTTTTTTTGTGTGGTTTTTTTAGGGATGTTGCCTCTTTTTTTCTATTTTTTGCTTCATTGTGGAGAATTTGGGGATCTGGCTCCGGAGGCTTGTACACCACTGTTGAATAAATTTTTATGAGCCTTAAACAGATTAAAATAGACAAATCACCAGGTATCCTGCTTGTAAACACCTCCTGTGTTAAGGGAATTAAGTAATGTGATAGACAGACCCCTATTCTTAATATTTATGGACTGTAGAGTAACTGGATTAAAAAGGATTGGCGTATAGCAAATGTGGTGCCAATATTCAAAAAGGGGTTAAAAAGTGATCCTGGGAACTATAGGCCGGTACAGTAAGTTTAACATTTGTTATAAAATGTTTGAAGGTTTTCTAAGAAATGCTATCCTGGACTATCTCACTGAAAATACATGTGTAATGCCGTTCCAGCATGGGTTTATGAAGGATCAGTCCTGTCAAACTAATCTCATCAGCATCTATGAAGAGATTATTTCCAGACTGGATCGGGGTGGAGGCCATTGGGATGTCATAATCTAGATTTCCTCCTAAAGCATTTGAACTGTGCCACATAAAAGGTTTGGAAAGTAAAATAAGAATTTGCAAGTGGGTAAGTAACTGGCTCAGTAGATACAAAGGGTGGTGATTAAATGGTTACATTACTCAAGGACTGGATCCAGGTTACAAGTTGGTACCAACCCCGAAAGGGGCTTCAGTAGGTGGTCCTATTTCTTTAAAATTTTTAATTAATGATCTTACAATGGATTACACAGTAGAAATATTGAATCTTTGCTAGATATACAAACTCAGTAGAAGTAAACAACACAATAGAGAAATAATGTTCTATTACATAATGGATCTGGTGTTGGAGGCCTGGGCAGAGAAGTGGCAGATGAGGTTTAACACATATCAATGCAAGGTTATGCACATGCTAGATGACCTAACCGTACCAACAGGCACAGGCATCATACTCTTACATGGACCAGTGGTCCTCAGTTCTGTTCAGCGATGAAAGTCAATTCACTCTGAGGAGAGCTGATGGCCACTAACGACATTGGCGACATCAAAGAGAAAAGAGACAAGGAGAGCCCTATACATCAGCTAGATCAGGTACAAGTCAGGAACCCTTGCCGGTCATCTAGCACATAGACCACGCTGATGTAAAAGGTTAAAAATAGTCTGATGTGATACTTGGTTGCCTCTCATCTCTCTTAAACATGTCTGGGATTCATCATCCAATTCGGCAGGGCATTGTCTAAAATGAAGCAGCCATCAGTGTGTGATGGAGCCAAAGGACGTCCACTTCTTTGTCTTTCTCACTATCTGACATGAAATCAGAATAAACTTCACTCGTCTTAGGTCAATTAAGAACCACATTTATATTTGCCAGATGCTAGAATAATGAGAGATAATTTTTTAAGGCATTTTTATTACTTTCTGCAAAATCAAATGTTTACATACACTGGGATTACTCTGCCTTTAAGCAATTTGGGACAGCCATATGATGGTGTCATGTCTTTGGAAGCTTCTGGTTTATTGGCAACATCTGTGTTAATTAGAGACACAGCTGTGGATGTATTTTAAATGCACACCAGAAACACACTGCTTCTGTGTGTAACATTATGGGAAAGTCTAAAGGAATCAGTCAATATATCAGGGAGAGAATTGTGGACTTGCACAAGTCTGGATCATCCTTGGGTGCAATTTCCAGATACCTGAAGGGGGCCTCGTTCATCTGTACAAACAATTATACATAAGTACAAACAAGATGGGAATGTCCAGCCATAATTCTGCTAAGGAAGGAGATGGATTCTGTGTCTCAGAGATGAATGTGCTTTGGTCTGACATGTGCATATCAATCCAAGAACAAAAGCAAAAGACCTTGTGAAGATGCTGGCAGAATCTGGTAAGATTGTGTCATTATCCACAGTGAAACAGGAACTGTATGAACATGGGCTGAAAGGCCACTCTGCCAGGAAGAAGCCATTATTCCAAAAGAAACATATAAAAGCCAGATTAATGTTTGCAAATGCACAGGAACAAAGACCTCAATTTTGGAGACATGTCCTGTAGTCTGACGGAACTAAAACTGAACTGTTTGGTCATAATGACCATTGTTACGTTTGGAGGAGAAAGGGAGAAGCTTGGAAGCCTAAGAACACCATCCCAATTTGAAACACGGGGGTGGCAGCATCATGTTGTGGGGTTGTTTTGCTGCAGGAGGGACTGATGCACTTCACAAAATAGATGGCATCATGAGGAAAGAAGATTATGTGGCAATACTGAAGCAACATCTCAAGACATCAGCCAGGAAGTTAAAGTTTGGGTGGAAATGGGTCTTCCAAATGGACAATGACTTGAAGTTACTGCCAATCTGGTTACAAAGTGGCTTAAGGATAAATAAGTCAATGTTTTGGAGTGGCCATCACAAAGCCCTGATCTCAATCCTACTTAAACTTTATGGGCAAAGCTGAAAAGGCCGGTGCCAGCAAGGTGACCCACAAACGTGGCTCAGTTACACCAGTTCTGTCAGGAGGAATTGGCCAAAATTCCTTCCAACTATTGTGAGAAGCTTGTGGAAGAAGATCCAAAACATTTGACCCAAGTCCTACAGTTTAAGGGCAATGCTACCAAATACTAATGAAATGTATGGAAACTTTTGATTTTGCAAAAAAATAAAAATGCCTTTAAAAAGTCTCTCTGGCTTTTAGCAAATATAAAAAATATTGGTTCCTAATTGACCTAAAAAGACGTTGGAAGGTCTCTGTCTTTTTACATAGTGTATGTAAACTTCTGGTTTCAGCTGTACGTAGGTATATGCTCCTGTAGGTAGATAAGAAGGTATACAGCCTCCTGTAGATAGACAGGTATATATATATATATATATATATATATATATATATATATATATTATATATATATATATATATATGTGTGTGCCTTGTAGGTAGATAGGTAGATATACAGTCTACTGTAGATGGTAACTATATATTCCCCCTATAGGCAGGTATATAGGCCACTGTCGATACATAGGTATATATGTCCCTTGTAGATAGATAGGCAGGAATACAGCCCCGGTAGGTCGTTAGGTAGATATATATTACCCTTTTAGGCAGGTAGGTATATAGGCCCCCCTGACTGATAAAAAAAAAATGATACTCACCTCTCCTGGTTCCCCCACTGAGCAGCTACCTCCAGGAATTGTCATCACACCGCCTACCTCGGGGAACTGCCACCGACATGCCCTAGGCCAGAAGCCTAGGGTCTAAGATATCTACCTATCTTGATATATTTATTTACAGGGAGATAGTAGCAATGTTTTTTTCTTCATATATGATAATATACTCTAATAATAACCTTGAAGTATAAATGCCTTGAGTATTTGAAGCCCTTGCCACCCAAAGGGTGTATTAAGGTAAGCACTCACTGTTGGGTTATACGTGAATACTAGATGATATCACAGCTATATTTTACTTATGAGGCTATTTATCACGATGACACATATCCGCTGCAGGTGAGTTCACTCGCAGGGCCATTCAGCAGAATATACTTATCTCTATCTCACTGGCATCATTCATAGAGGAAGTAGTGACATTCACTTAAAACTAACATTGATGAAAGCGGTTACCCAGGTTTATAAAATTACAGATAAGTGGAACCAGGGTTCGGAAACAAAGGGGACAACCTGATACTCACCTCCCTGTCCCCTGCCGGTCCCACTCTAGAGCTACCCAGGATCCGCTCCTTCTCTCTTAGGACATGTCCCCAAAGCACAGGTTTGCCGCCGGTTTGTCAGACGGTTTGTGTTTTTGTAAACCGTCTGAAAAACCGTCCGCAAACGAGCACAACGGGCTTCTATGGAAAACCCGTGCAACAGTCCCCACTGCCCAGGTTTTTCGCCAGCCGCCTGAAAAACATTGTGCATGCACATTCTTCCGGTTTTCGGACAGAATATGAACATGTGAATGGGAAGGGGGAGGGCTCCGCTCATCGCAGAGAAAAGCGGTCCCCCCCCGCCCCCCCGCGGCCGTGGGGATGGCACACGAACCGGACAAATACCGTTCGGATAAACCGACCAGTATTTGTCCATTTCCGTGTAAACGGGCCCTTAAGCCGGTGGACGGCTTTTCTCTGCGGTTAGCGGTGAAAAGCCCTCCCTCTTCACATAGACATGTTCATATTCCGCCCGGAATGAACATGTTCTGTTTTTCAAGCGGCCGGCGGTCTGAAAAAACGCCAGGCGGAAAACCCGTGCAGTGGAGACTGCTGTGCAGATTTTCCATAGAGGCCCGTGTAAAAGTTTTCACCCGGTTTGCAGACGGTTTTCAAAACCGAAGACCGAAAAACCGGGTGAAAACTCGTGCCGTGGGGACAAGGCCTTAGAGTTCTCATCCCAACACACAGGAAAGACTTGAGCTCCATTCAGTTGCTACTTTTCAACAAAAAGATAAAAAAATGAAAATTATTTTTGCGTCATCATATTTTTTTTATTTTTACTTAGATAGACCTGAATTTGTTTTTGTAAAGTGAGCTGTTTTTATTGGTATCATTTTGGGGTAATTACTGTTGTTTACTTTTTACTTTCAGAAGCAGGGTGACAAAAAACAGCAGGATTATATGATGCATATCAATGTTTCTGACTTTTATGGACCTTGTGACACAACACATTTATTTTATTCTATGTTAAAAAATGAGAAAAAATATTTTTATTGTTCATATTTTTATAGAAATTTTAAAACTTTTAGATTACTTTTTGTACTTTTACTATAAGCCTTCATTGGCATCGTAAAGGGACATTTTCATCAAAAAGTGATATTTTTGTTTAAAGTAATATACCTGGAAAACTTTTTTTTTTTTTTTCAGTTTTAACTAAAAAAGTTTCTGCAGTCCTATGCAATTAATAATTACATATAAAATCTTGCCCTTTTCTAGCTGTTATAATAAAGAGACAAAACTCCTGACAGAGCAGATTAATCTCCGTTTACTGTTGCTTCTGCAGGAAATACTTATCTGCATGTAGTCTCTTTACAAATAGTAGGTAATGACTTAATGAATGCTCTAGTGTCCTCTAGACTAATACAGATTAGACTGGATCAATAGGGAAAGGAGAAGAGCAATGCATGATAAGATAATAGGTTAATCTTTTTAAGCACTGTGCAGTGTATAGATTTCTTTACACTTACCGGGTCCTGCTGATAACACTTACAACTCTGAGGCCATAGTCGACCTGGAGGAAGAACCATCAAGCAATCCTCGCTGCTATTCTACCAGAGCTCACAGACAGGAAGTCAAAGCAGGAATTACTGTATAGGGGAATGTTAAAAAATTATATATTAAAAAAACTTTTTTACAAAAAATTATATATTACATATTGCTTGTCAAAGTGTACCTTCAATTATCTGATTGATCACTTCCGCAATATACTGCAAAACTTATATAGGTAATAGGAAAACTTTCATGTATATTAATGTGTGAGTACTAAGATAGCAGGCTTAGAGACTTTCCTGCCAACTGACTGGCACCCCTTATTTGTGTTGTGGGGTGTACAATCGGGAGACAGCTGTCAGTGCTGTTAGATTCAGCAATGATATGCTAATTACTCTCTAGACTGTCAACTGGGCGCTCTCCATTGTTCAATTCATGACTTTGAATTTAGGTTCATACCCCCTTAACAGTGGTGACCACCCCCTTGACAGTGCGTAGGCTTATTGCAGACTGTCAGGAGGGCAGTCACCCATACTCAAGGGGATGTGAGTACTCTCTACTGTTCAAAACTTAAGGCGACATGTCCGAAGATTGGCGGTGCCACAGCAGTTTTTAGGCGCATTAAATCAGTGTAAAGTGCGTCTGAAAGTACGATCCTTCCAAAAATCTGGCGTCAGATATAGCTTGCATAGTAAACTTAATGCACCTCAAAAGGCGCATTGTGCAAATCGCGGCACTTAGCATATCATTAGACGTGTATGTAATGCGCCTAAGGAGTATGTGTATGTGTTAGGTGCATTTCACATAATATTACAAGCAGGGGCATAACTACCGCGGTAGCAGGGGTAGCACTACGGGGCCCGTGCGCTCAGGGGGGCCTGCTACCGCATCCGCTACCCCGGTAATGCCGCTCCTGGGCCCGCCGGCAGTGAACTTAACAGTTCACTGCGGCGGGTAGGGAGCTGCGGGGCCTGGCGCGTGCTGCCTCTGAACGCCCGGGCCCTCCGGCCCGAGCGTTCAGTGGCAGCGCTACAGGGAGGTAGCAGAATGGAGCGCCGATCGCTCCACTCTGCTACTTCCCCCTGCCGGCGCTCTGTGATCACGTGGGCGCGCGGAGCGAATGCCGCATCGGGGGAGCATGGACCGAAGTAAGTAAACTGTTTATTATTTTGCCTGCCTGTATACCCCTAAGCCTGCCTATAGACCCCCTATGCCTACCTATACACCCGCTAAGCCTACCTATACACCCCATAAGCCTGCCTATACGCCCCCCCAGCCTGCCTATAGACCCCCTAAGCCTGCCTATAGACCCCCTATGCCTGCCTATAGACCCCCTAAGAACCTGTCTACCCCATAACCCCCTATGCCTGCCTATAGACCCCCTAAGCCTCCCTATAGACCCCCTATGCCTGCCTATAGAACCCCTAAGCCTGCCTATAGAACCCCTAAGCCTGCCTTTGGCCCCCCTAAGCCTACCTATACACCCCATAAGCCTGCCTATACACCCTATAAGCCTGCCTATACGCCCCCCAGCCTGCCTATAGACCCCCTAAGCCTGCCTATAGACCCCCTAAGCCTACCTATACACCCCATAAGCCTGCCTATAGACCCCCTAAGCCTGGCTATACGCCCCCCATCCTGCCTATACACCCCCCAGCCTGCCTATAGACCCCTAAGCCTGCCTATAGACCCCTAAGCCTACCTATACACCCCAGCCTGCCTATATGCCCCCCCAGCCTGCCTATACGCCCCCTAAGCCTACCTATAGACCCCCTAAGCCTACCTATAGACCCCCTAAGCCTACCTATAGACCCCCTAAACCTACCTATAGACTCCCTAAGCCTGCCTATACGCCCCCCAGCCTGTCTATACGCCCCCCCAGCCTGCCTATACGCCCCCCAGCCTGCCTATACGCCCCCCAGCCTGTCTATACGCCCCCCCATCCTGCCTCTACACCCCCCAGCCTTCCTATACAGCCCCTAAGCCTGCCTATACACCCTAAGCCTGCCTATACACCCCTAAGCCTCCCTGTAGACCTCCCTAAGCCTGCCTGTAGCCCCCACCAGTTTGCCTTTAGACCCCCCCCAGCTTTTCTTTAGACCCCCCATTTTGCCTTTAGACCCCCCAGCTTGCCTTTAGACCCCCCCAGCTTGCCTTAGTACCCCCCAGCTTGCCTTTAGACCCCCCCCAGCTTGCCTTTCCCCCCCCTCCTGAAACCCTTTACTACCGTAAGCGCTGCCTAATACCCCTATAGCCCCCAAAAGCTTGCCTACCTATTACCCCCCCAAAAAAGCCCTGTCTCCCCCTTTTGATTTTCCCATAGCAACCTAAAAACCCCCCCTTTCCTAAAGGGCCCCCCATATAGCCAGGGGGCGGGGTGCGGAAAAGTCAATTCTAAGAATTTGTGAAAATCTGCAGGACAAGTGGTCGGGAAGTCATAAAGATGGCGGACGACCGTTTGCAAAAAAAGGGGAAAGTCAACGACTCGTCGAAAACCACCTGTGAGTCACAAGATGTAACCACACTTAATCATTTAAGTCTGCAGAGCCCTGGTTTGGTAGGGGCACCAGGTTTTACCCCCCCTAATGTCACTGATGGAGGTAATAACAGTCTGAATCTGTGTACACGGGTGTCACCCCTATATGGTCACTGATGGGGGTAAATACATCTGCAGAGCCTGTGTAAAACTGTGTCTACCATATATGGTCCTGTATGGGTAAAACAGTCTGCAATTTCCGGGTTAACAACCTTTGGGGATAAAATTTAACCCACAATAAAAAAGGTCCATTTTGGGCGGACTATTGGTCTTTGTGTACTGATCAAAATATGAGGGGTTTTATTCAGTACATGGGGAAAATTTTTTGGCAGTTCGGCGGTATAATCAGGCCCATTTGTTAATTATTGGGTTTAATTTTTGTTTTGGTATAGTGATTTTTTTGGTATAGTAGAGGGGGAGATTTTTTGTGAGGATTTGCCCCCTTGTATTTATCTACATTATCAAACAGCATTCCTGTACAGGGGTCGTGGGGGGGGGGAGGGGGGCCCCACCCAGAATTTGTTTTGGGGCCCGGGCTTTCTATTACCCCCTGATTAAAAGTGAAAGGGTTAGGGCGCATATCACATAATATTACAATGTATGTTGGGGTGCATACACATAATTTAAAATTATTTTTTATACTCATATCACATAATTTTAAAAGGGTTAGGTTTTTAGGGCAACAAAAAAAATATACAATGTATGTTTTAGTGCATTCACAAATTTTTACAAGTTAGTTTAGGTGCATTTCATATACTTTAAATAATTAGCCCCCGTGTGCAATTGCCTTAAAGACGCATTACATACTCTCCAATGAAATGTTAGGGGCCCGATTACGCAAATTATGTCCCATAGCAACTGGAAGCATTGTAATGGGGGCCCGAATAGAATCCTAGTAGGCACCTGTAAAAAGTGATATTAGGTTTCCGGTGCTGACAAAAAAACTAGGGAAAACTCAAGGAATTGATCGCACTCCATGACTTTGCAAAAAATGAAATTTTTTTATACATAACCCATAGGGTCCAACACCAAAGGGAAAGTGTCAAGTGACTAGTCTCCGTACGTTTTTTTCAGTCATGACCTTTTTCAAAAAGTCCCCCTGGGGAAAAAATGGAGAAAGGAAAAATAATGGGCTAGCAGCCCGTGAAATGCGACCAGAGGGACCTAACACTTTCCCGTAAATTTCTTACGCCCCCAATAACATTGCAATTTTACAGGCGCACAGCATCATTGCTGCTATAATTAAGCACTTTTTAGGCACATTTCAAAATGGCGGGGCCGATGTAAAAAGCGCCTAGTTTTTGGTGTACGACTTTAAATTTTCATCGAGAATATGGGGTCAAAAGTTTTTGCCGCAAAAAAGACCAAAAAAACATGTTTGCATTTTGGGGAAAAATGTCGCCTTTAGTGCCCCAATTGACTTTTTTTTTTTAAAGAAAACTAATGGCACGATAACTAGTAAAGGGAAAAGGGGTTTGGGGAAAACAAAATTTTTCACGGTGAAACTTTAATCTTTCCAATCCCATTTTTGGGACCCCTTTCCCCTTTTCAATTTTACCAGATCCGGGTTTATCATCTGTAATAAAACCCATCCTGACCCTAAAGTCTTTAACCCCCTTTCCCCAAAATTTTGACAATTGAAAGGGGAAAATTTTTCCCTTTTAAAGGGGAAATTTTTTTGCCTTTTAAACTACACCCGGGGGTGCAAAACTTTTAAAAAAAATTTAAATGGGGCCCCCCATCCATTTAAAAGGGCAGAATCGGTGAATCGAAATCCCCCAAATTATTTGGTGCTGCAAAAATCCGACCCCTCCTTTCCCAGAACTTTAGAAATTTTTTTAAGGGAAGCGACAATGGTGTGTAAGTCTCCACATACCTCTCCCTAATAAGGAATTTTTACCCTCTTTCAACTACACCAAAAATTCCCTCAATAGGAACCTTTCTCTTTTCTGCGGGGGGGAATTATCGGGTTGGGGCGCTAACCCCATTTACAGTTTAAAATTTACATTAATACATTGGGTGGTGTTTAAAAGTTTTTTAGCTCATTTCCCATGAGTCTTTCAGAATATATAGTGTCTCAAGTAAACGTTTTCATTAAATAAAAGGGGGTTTTTGAAAAAAATTTATTACCCCCCAAGGATACAAACCCCAAAACATTATTTTAAAGGGATGGGGAGGGAACACTACGGGGGCTTTACAAAATTAACCAATGTGAAATAGGGCACCATGTTAATAACCAGATTTGCAAAACATTACACCATTGAGTAGGGCCCCTTCATCTAAAAAGATGGGGTGCAGTCCATATTATTTTTAAAAGGTATATGACAATCAAGTCCTACCTCTTTATTTAAACCATCTCCCCACAGGAAACTTAACTGTGAATAATGAGACCGACAACCCCTCATTTTGGGGTTTGGGTTGGGGAAAATCTTTAAAGGGAAATAAAAAAAACAAGGTATTTTCCCAAATGTTTACACTGTCGGGGCGGGGGGGGAGCGGTGCCACATCCTTTTTCCCCAAGGGCCCAAGTCACCCCCCTCAGACTTCCCCCCTCTCTCCACATAACCACCATCTGTGGCTTTACAAGATACCAGAGAAGACCAAAATGACCAATCCAAAAAGCTATACAATGAAAACCCAAAAAACCAGAAAAGGGGAAGGAGGTAGGGTGGGAAAACTTTCACCAGTCGTTCTGCAGGAAAAAAAAATACTACCCTCCCCATAAACTAGCCTTAAAGGGGTTTTCTCATAATAATGATTGGCTTTTAACATGTAGGGTAAAGTTTAAGGGACTATTAAACCCAATTTCCATAGTTTTTTAACTTTTTAAAAGAAAAAGTAGGGGAAATTTAAGAGGGGGGCCGCGCCAAAGGCCCAAAAATTTGCATGGACACTCCCCTCTTTTTGGTGCCCCGCCCCTTTAAAAGCCCCAACCCCCTTCATCTAACTGCATAAAGGCCCTTTTAAAAAAACCAAAGGGAGAAACCCTTATAGCCAGGGAAAATACCCCCCATAACCCAATTGGGGGGCCCCCTTTCAGGGAGGTTTTGCTCCCTTTTTTTTCCAAAGGGAGATCCCCCCTTGTTGTACCAGGGATTTCCCCCCTTTATTTGCCAGGGAGGGTTTTTGGCCCCCCTTTATTAGCCAGGTTGTTGCCCCCCCTTTATTAGCCAGGATTGGCCCCCCCCTTTTTAGCCAGGTACCCCCCCTTTATTAGCCCGGAGTTGCCCCCTTTCCCTTAGCCAGGGAGTTGAAAACCCCTTTTTAAAACCCGGGGGAGCCCCCCTTCCCTTAGCCAGGGGTAGTTCCCCCTTCATTAGCCAAGTAGTTGGGCCTCCTTAATTAGCCAAGTATTGGGCCTCCATCATTAAACCAAGGATTGCCCCTTTTTACCAGATAGCCCCCTTCATTAGCCCGGAAGTTCCCCC
>JAODAL010010153.1:97500-106734 GCA_025379985.1 Phyllomedusa bahiana | reverse complement strand
TGGTCACTATAACCTGCCTGCCTACATATATACTGTAGGGGCCAAAAACCCTGCCTGCCTATTTAATTACTGTATGGCCACTAAAAACCCTCCGTCCCCTTAATTATTTTGGGGGGTCCCCATAACACGCCTACTATATATATGAAAGGTCACTAAAACCCCTTTCCTATCTATATATACTGTATGGTCACTATAACCCTGCCTTCTATTTATTTCAGGGCGCCTAAAACCCTGCTCCCGGGGCCCCACCCAAAAAGCTTGCTAGGGACCCAGGCTTCTCTAGTTACGCCCTGCATTGGGCCATGCCTTTTCCACCCCCAAGCAACCAATATACACCACTTACTGATTTGGAAGGGCAGCCACAAGACAATTTGGCAGAAAGGAGCCTTTTGGGGCTCCCTTCTCCCCCAGGGTTTTTAACTTTTTGCACATCCTAAAACACACAAACCTTTAAAATAACTAACCCAACCAAATTACCCCCGGGGTAAAAATTTTTTTTTGTTTCCTAGTACATAAATTATCCCTGGAGCCCCCATACTTTTGTGGGCCCCCCGGCAACTGCCAGGTCCCAGGGGAAAGAGATGGCCCTGCTTATAGTTTTAGGTTATCCCTAGTGGTGGTAACGTTTCAGTATTTAAAAATGTTGTCCACCCTAGTAAGTGTTGTTATAGTCAGTCTGGCTGTTGTATAGTCTTTTTCTATCCTAGTTTGGGAAAATACAAGCAGCTTTAAAAAAAAACCATGTAAATTGATGTTATACAAGTTCTAGGGATCTAGCACGGTTACATCTCTGATTCATTTGTTATATAACTTTATAATTTCACAGTAGCTAGCTTGTTCAGACTTCTTTATGTTGAAATTTTCATTTATTGTATATATCCACAAAATTACAGGACAAACTTTTATAAACTCACAATGCAGTAGAATAATGAGCGATGGTATACTTAGATTAGCTTGCTTGAGAAAGAAGGCGCCGCCATTCGAAACGTTGCTGATCGAGTGTGCAAGCTCGGCATATGTCAACATCTCCTCTGGGTACTCCGATGGAAATGAATAGTCGTCCGGCAGCAGTCAACATCGGACTTCCTAATCTAAGTATACCATCGCTCATTTTTCTACCCGCATTGTGAGTTTTTAAAATGTTTGTCCTGGAATTTTGGGATATATACAATAAATGAATATTGCAACATAAAGAAGTCTGAACAAGCTAGCTACTGTGAAATTAAAAGTGTATAAGAGCTGAGGAGGGAGCTCTATTTAGCAGCTTGGAGCTAGATGGTATACTGACATAAAATCATATATATTGAAAGTTATATAACTTTATAACAGTCGGCGCTCCAATACACTGATACTAAGCTCCAAATACCGCTGCATAGAAATAAAATTAAAGGGATATCTACCCTTAAAGGGGTTGTATCATTTCATTGAATGGCCTTCAGAATAAGGGGACAGTGAATACAAGCAACTTTGCAATTGGATGTCATTTGCAAAGCTGTCTTGTTATCACAGTGTCCCTTATCTTCTGTTTCTATTTACAATGATATCCAGTGCTGGTCGGATCCCTCCTCCCATTTCACTAGCTGAGAGCTCATTTACATTCTGTTCAGCCCCCAGTCGGCCGTATTCACGGAGCTTGCATTGCTGCCTTTCACTCAAAGTAAGGGACCGGCACATTTTCCCTCTGCACAGCCAGAGGCTTAAAAGGGGCCAAACATAGTCACAAGTTGGCAATGTTTGGCCGGTTTTAGCCTAAGGCTATAAGGCAGCTAAACCACTTTATAAATCTGAGGACTTCGCCCAAACCCCCTGTACACATTAGTTGGTCAGTCCTGTCGGAATTAGCATGTCTGACAAACTTTTGTTTAATATGTATGGTGGGGCCGTCTCCTTGATTAAATATTTTGTACCATTTTATGTGTACAACTCCTATGCAGTCCTATGTATCTTAATGGTAACAGACTACAAGTAAAACCCTGTATTATGATCACGTAATCATGTGTTACTCCCCTCTTCTTGCAAATCTACAGATAACAGAAGATGGGCAGTTGTAAGCATTAGAGCAGGATCAGGGGACATACAGGGTTTGGAGGTCTTTTACCAGTAGACCATAACGTTGTGAACACAACTTGTTTTGTGTGTGTCCTCATGTCAGTGTTTTGTACCACAGGACTACTCCTGGGAGGATCATGGCTTCTCACTGGTGAACAGACTTTACTCTGACATTGGCCACCTACTCGATGACAAGTTTCGGATGGTCTACAATCTCACATATAACACTATGGCCACCCATGAGGATGTTGACACAACCATGCTGCGCAGAGCTTTATTTAACTATGTTCACTGTATGTTTGGAATCAGGTATGTACAATCGTTTACCTGCTTTTTATGTATCCAATATCTTGTTCAAACCTTTTAAAGTTAATAAAGGTTATTGTTCGAGTGATATTTCCCCTTAAAGTTGAATTGGTTAGGCTGCATGGGCGTAACTATCAGGCTAGCTGACATAACAGAAGTTATGGGGTTCACCAGCTATAGGGGGGCCCTCTCCACTTAAAGATGAAATGTAGCCAGTGATAGCTGTGGGTGAAGGATGGCAGGAGTTGAAGAAGTAATGCAAATCACTAAGAAGTCAATCAAATGAGGGAAAAATAATGGAGACTGTGGAGGCAAATAGTTGATAAGCCTCATAATGTCTTGATGGAGCCAAGTTTAGCTGGAGGCTATTTTCACATTACAGTTATGGTTTCTGACAAACTGGAAACCATGACGTCAGTGTTGGATTCATCAGCTAACACCAATATCACATGATAGACCCTATTTACCTATAAAAGGGTCCATACTATCGACTGGAAAAATAACTCTGTATGCTTCACTACTGTGCACATCAAATCTAGAGCTTCCAATGGAGAGCCTCTAATGTAGGGTTAACACAGCCTTAGAAAGTGCAGGGAGACTCATTCCCCTCTGCATCCCACAACCAGATGTGCATTTATTTCATTAATACTTAGTGTTCACCCCCTCCCCCCCACCCGTCTCTATATATAGACAGCTCAGAGAGATGATATTTACTTTTAGGACATATAACCCTGCATTAACTTACCTGGATTTTGCTAGTGTGTGGACTGTCAATAGCGGAATCCTTTTTTTTTTCTTTCCTGCATTGAAATTAAAATGTATAGAAATTAAAAACTGATTTGTATCCCAAAATGATGCCTAACTAAATTGATCCTGCAGAAAACAAGCCCTCACACAGCTAGCTTGGCCTCAAGGTGTCCGATGTTGGGTAGCCACCTATAAAGGGCACTGGGGGTGATTTGTTTGGGAGGAAGTGTAAGAAAAAATTTGTCATAAAAGTCAGACTGTCCAGTCAAAGTAGCGGGGATCTTCTGGGGCCCCAGGCTAGGACTCCATAATGAGCTTTGAAGGCCCCAGGCACCAGAATTGTGCGTGGACGTAGATAGCATCTAGTCATTCATGAAGTTGTCTAGAGCTGCTGTATTCTGTACGTATTAAAAAGATTGGCCGATATGTTAATTTATGTGTGTGTCCTGATTTTCCGCAGGTACGATGACTATGATTATGGGGAAGTTAACCAGTTACTTGAGAGAAGCCTTAAGGTTTACATTAAAACTGTCACCTGTTACCCTGAACGGGCCACCAAATGGATGTATGACGGGTACTGGCGCCAATTCAAGCACTCTGTAAAGGGGAGGTTAATATATTCTGCTATGTTCTCATCAATGCATAATAAAAACATATAGAAACGTACAAAACAGCATTAGAAAGCTGCAAACATTTTTAAGACCTTAGAATCCATAAATAAAGGGCTAAAAACTTGTACGGACCTTATACTTCTGACAGCTGGGAGTCTGTCTGTTTGTGATGTAACCAGCCGAGACTTTGTTCCTGCTCTGAAGCACTGTACCAAATGATCAGGACAGGCTGAGTTGATGCAATTGTAGCAATCCAATTATAATTCTGCATTAGGCCAGGTTTACACGGCATATAGCGGCACGTGCCTGTGTGCTCCGCTATGCGCCTGCTGTTGAAAGTACGCATTGGCAAGTGGGTACTTTCAACAGCGCTATGGCCCAGCTCCTATTTAGTTTCAATTTTCCCGACACGTAAGCGCCCACATGTGACTTCTGTGTACAGGCACGTAATGCACACTGGGGAATAGACTGGGAAATCATAGTACTTATATGAGTGTTATGATTTTATCATATTTGCAGGGCGCACTTGGGGCACATTGCAAGGCAATTAGGCACCAAAGTATGCCCCGCAAATACGGTGTGTGAACATACCCTAACATCACATATTGGGGTTATTTTGTCAGTATCCATCAGGACACCTTGAAAAAGTGCTGAAAGATACTACAGGGCATGTTTGTACACCCTTTAGTTGCTAGACACAAAAGTATGCTAGACCACACCTTTGTGTCTGGCTCATAAAGCATATACAAATGGGAAAAAAAGCAAACCTAGTCCAAAAGAGACTACTTTTTGCCCTACAGTATTTTAGGTTATCCCGACAGATATTGGTAAAGGTAAACTAGCCCCAAAACATGAAGTGAATGGGGATATATTTGGCCTGTCCAGTTTTCATTCATTGACACCAAGCAGGCATCATAAACCTGGCAAAGAATTGCAACCCAGATTATATTAGAAAGCTGCAGAAGCCTTCTTTATATAGGTTCAAAGGGATATTCCCATCTTGTGTTCCTCACTGGGTCTGCTCCGAACTCCCATGGGAGAACATAGATTCAGGCAGGGTAGTAGAAAATGGAAGATGGGAATAACCCTTGAAAGCCTTATTCACAACAGCCTTCTGAGTATACACTAGTCACATCTAAAGCTGCAAATGTGCTGCTCTTTTCTGGCCCTATGTATTTCTATAGTAAGCCACCTAGCATTTCTGTATTACTCTTATGTCACTGTAAATGTTGTGCTTCTGATTCAAGTCACGGTTAAAGAGGCCCCTATGGCTGTTCCTAACGTGTCTGTTTTAGTAAATCCTTGTGTTTCCAATGAAATAACAATTCCTGGCTCATCTTCTCTTATAACTCTGTGTTGTGAGCTTCCCCCGTTATTCTTTCTAGACATTTATTACCAATCTGTCAGCTTGGTTACCAACTGGAGATGTGTGTCCTGCACAGTCTGACATTGTACTATCAATGCTGACAATCATTGTAGGCAGAGACCCCACTCCTCCCAAATTTGTAACACCCAGCTGGCAGATTCAGTAATACATTTCTAGGAGGAATAACAGAGGAACAGCACCGTTATAAGAGAAGATGCTCCAGAATTGGTATGCCACAGGAAACACAAAGATTTAATATGAGGGTATGTTCACACAGCTGTTTTCGGAGCGTTTTTTGAAGCCTCCAAAATGCCCCAGGTTCATTTTCATTGATTCCTATGTAAAACGCGTTGTAGTTCACACACGACGAGGTTTTTACACGCGTTTTAGGCACTTCTTTGGAAGCGGTTTTGGCTGCTGAAAAAGAAGCGTCATGTCAATTCTTGAGGTGTTTTCAGTGCTGGAAAGCTTCAAAACCTCATCCGAAACCTTGGTGCCTTACCAGATGCATTTTTCGGTGCGGTTTTCGGCGCGGTTTTTGCCCTGTATGGGTGAAAACAGTTTTGAAAACCTCACCCAAAACCTCATCCAAAAACACGTTAAAAAGTGCTGAGAAACGTGTCCAACTCCTCTTCTGAAGAAGTGTATTTCAGCCGAGGTTTTGATGCTGTTTTGGACGCTGAAAAATCAGTGTCCAAATAAGCCGCATAGACATACCCTAACGCACATATCAGGGGATTTCATGGGTCCCCTTTTAATTTGACCCTAATATCAGCGATTTGATTTGGGTTGGGCCAGACCCAATTTTGGTTGAATTCACATAAAAATCATCCCTAACCCTTATATTAAACCTGAACCCCCAACTTAACGGTTAGGATTCGGGACATAGCAAATATTTTAATAGGTTCGGCCAAATTACTATTGTACCAATCAGAGGCCTGTTCAAGCAGCACTAGCCAACTGTAATGCAATTTACTAATCTCTTCTCTGTGTTTTCAGGTCCACGTCAACCTGCTCCTCATGGAGGCCCGTATGCAGGCGGAACTTCTCTACGCCCTCCGTGCTATAACCCGTCACCTGACCTGAGGTCTTGCATGCAATCATCATCATGCAACACGACTTCAACTTTCAGTTCCCAAACAGCGGCCGTCTGTCATGTAGCATCCAACATATATGCATTTCTAGTGTCCATGCTGGCCAAAATGTGGCAGTAATGTGCAATGAATGACCTGTGTGTGCGTGTTTTATTTTCTACAGTGCTCTATCTAATGTTAGCTCATGGCACTACTATTTGTTTCTATATTTTTTTTTTTATACTTTTTCAGCAGTAACTAATCCACACTGCTTTGTCAGAAAGTTTTCTTTAGATACAGGATTCAGATTTTTGGGGGAATTTTTTTTTCCTTTGTACAGACATACATTTGTATATGTATAACCAATCCTGGTTTGCCTTGTTCCAGTTATGTGTAGTGCTTTGTTTTATATAAGAGATGGGGGGAGGAGAGGGGGGGGGAATATGGAAAAACTAGAAAAAATTTTTTTAAAAAAAAAACAGGAAAATAAGCTGTACTGTCTAATTCATATAGAATATATGAGCTTTTAACCAGTATTTGCCAACAGCTTGGTTAAAAGCAGAATATGTGCCATAAAATTGTAGAACTGTAAATACTGGTATTACTTTATAGCTCGGCAGCTTTCGCATCCTTGGGCGTTAAGAGTTTTTACCGACTCGGCCAAAAAGACTTTTTACTGAATGTGGATAGTAGCTGCTGGCTAAAAAAAAAAAATAATGTGAAAAATATCCTTATACCTTGTGGAATATCCTGCAGCATCCTACTGAAGTGCAAAGTATTGCTATGTATCTGATTTCTGGCTATTGTAGAGAGTAGCTCTTACACTTTCCGTAGCTGAGAGACTCTCAGCCTTTTATGGTGTTTTTTTGTTTGTTTTATACACAGACTACATGCATAAGCTAATTGAAGGTATGCGATCAGTGGTGGGCAACAAGTGGGTGGACTTGACTGTCTTACAAACTCTTTGATCATGATCATTTGGCCATGCTAACCAAGTAGTCACCATATATAGTGGGTTAGCCTTTGATTGAAAAGCCATCCCTTATTGGAGGTGATAAATTCCATTATAGCTGTAGGTTAATCATGGGATTTGTGAACTTAATGAGAACCTGTCACATAGGTTATGCCCCCCCTTGCTGAGGGCGGCACAAGCCAGTGTCAGACCTGCTGTTTCCAGCACTGTGTCCCTTATTCTGTAAGATGCAGCAGTATTTATTGCTCAAACATGGCAGTTTTCAGCCTGTTCTGCCAGAGAAGAGTCCAGCTTATTCATGAAAAGAGTCTGTTTAATTCATGACCCGCCCACCTGAGGCTAGCCCCGCCCACCTAACAACTGGTAGAAACATGAATAACTGTCAGGTGGGAGTGGCTAGCCTTGGGTAGGCATTGGGTATTCATGAGCAGGCCAAAACCTGCTCATGAATAAGCTGGACTCCTCTCTGGCAGAACAGGCTGGAAACTGCCAGATTTGAGCATTAAATGCTCTGAAACTACAGCACCTTAAAGAATAAGGGACACAGCGCTGGAAACAGCAGGTCTGATACTAGATTGTGCTGTCCTCAGTAAGGGTGGAATAAACTATGTGACAGGTTCCCTTTAACTTTGGTGCTACCTAAACAGTGTGGTCACTGCCACATATTGACTGACAACCTTAATTTTTTCCAAAAGGTGATCAAGTCTGAGACTTTGATCTCATTTTACCCATTTACAACTTGTTGTCTTTTTACTGGTTTTCATTCCTCACCTATATATGAGTACCACAGTTAGTCTCTTTTGCAACCTGGACATGACCATTATTGGTCTCTCTGGAAACCTAGGTATGACCACCAGTGGTCTCTTTGGCGATCTAAGCATGACCACCAGTGGTCTAATGGCGACCTAAGCATGACCACCAGTGGTCTCTTTGGCGACCTAAGCATGACCACCAGTGGTCCCTTTGGTGACCTAAGCATGATCACCAGTGGTCTCTTTGACGACCTAAGCATGACCACCAGTGGTCCCTTTGGCGACCTAAGCATGACCACCAGTGGTCCCTTTGGCGACCTAAGCATGTCCACCAGTGGTCCCTTTGGCGACCTAAGCATGTCCACCAGTGGTTTCTTTGGCGACCCAAGCATGACCACCAGTGGTTTCTTTGGCGACCCAAGCATGACCACTAGTGGTCCCTTTGGCGACCCAAGCATGATCACCAGTGATCTCTTTTCTGACCTAAGTATGGGTGGTCTTTTGCCTGATACAAAATTGTTTGTTCCTGACGTGTTACTGACCGTCTCATTTTTGTTGCATACATGACTGTCTCCCCCTTGCCTGACCCTCTTTGGTCTTCTTATTAACCCGATATGACAGCGGTCTTTGGCCTGACCCAAGATAATTTTTGTTTGTGACACATACATGGTAGACAGCCTCTTTTCTGACCCATACCTGAGTAACCCAGGAATGCGTGTCCAGACTGATATGGGATGACCTATTGTCTTTGCTTGTCCCATACTTTCTTAATTCTTGTTCCTGACCAATGTAAGACTGACAATCCCTTGTCTGAGCCATACATAGCGGTCAACTTTATGCTTAACTCGGGCATGGCTGTTAGTGGTCCATTTTCTGTCTATCTAGTCATGACCATTGGTTTCTGACCTATAAGCAGTTGAAATTAGTTTTTTGTAGCTCAAGCTTGATTGTCAGCGCAATTGCAAGACTTCAGCTCTATCATCAGTGGTCTCGTTTGTGACCTAGGCATGACCGGGGGTCTCATTTCTGACCTGTTCACAGCTGTGTTCATTCCTGACCTGTCTCTTGTCTAAACTAAGCATGTCCATCAATGGTCTTTTTTTTCTGACCTAGCACTCTCTAGTTTGACCCCTAAAGTGACATTGCCCAACACTGATCCAAATCTTACAGGGGCTGCTTTGCTTTCCCAGTGCATTCTTTCTGTGCAGCCAGCTATTGCCTACCTAGCCTGTGCTTGAAATGGGTGCCACATAATGTGCCATATTAGTAGCCCCAGAGTATTAGCACAGATTTATTACAAGGAGTCATGTAAACTGATTTTATTGCAACCTGAAGAAAAAAAGGAATAAAAAAACCT
>JAODAL010010153.1:0-92500 GCA_025379985.1 Phyllomedusa bahiana | reverse complement strand
CTCAGAAAGAGCATAGTAGTCCTGATTGCTCTACTCACTCATAGAGAAAGCATGGGAGTCCTGCTTGCCCCATCCACTCATAGAGAGTATGGGAGTCCTGATAGCCTCACCCGCTAATAGAGAAAGCATGGGAGTCCTGATTGCCCCGTCTGCTAATAGAGAAAGTTTGAGAGCCCTGATTGCCCCACCTGCTAATAGAGAAAGCATGGGAGTCCTGATTGCCCCGGATTGCCCCGTCTGCTAATAGAGAAAGCATGGGCGTCCTGATTGCCCCACCTGCTAATAGAGAATGCATGGGAGTCCTGATTGTCCTGTCTGCTAATAGAGGAAGCATGGGAGTCCTGATTACCCCGCCCACTAATAGAGAAAGCATGGGAGTCCTGATTACCCCGCCCACTAATAGAGAAAGCATGGGAGTCCCGATTGCCCCGATCTCTATTTGAGAAAGCATGGGAGTCCTGATTGCCCCGTCTGCTAATAGAGAAAGTATGGGAGTCCCGATTGCCCCGCCTGCTAATAGAGAATGCATGGGAGTCCGGATTGTCCCACCCGCTAATAGAGAAAGCATGGGAGTCCGGATTGAACCACCCCCAAACAGAGAAATCATAGGAGTCCTGATTGCCCCGTCTACTAATAGAGGAAGCATGGAGTCCTATTGCCCGTCTCTATGAAAAGCATTGGTCCGATTGCCCCGTCTGCTAATAGAGAAAGCATGGGAGTCCTGATTGCCCCGTCTGCTAATAGAGATGCATGGACCGATGTCCCACCGCAATAGAAAGCATGGGAGTCCCGATTGCCCCGTCTGCTAATAGAGAAAGCATGGGAGTCCTGATTGCCCCGTCTACTAATAGAGAAAGCATGGGAGTCCTGATTGCCCCGTCCCCTAATAGAGTAAGCATGGGAGTCCTGATTGCTCTACCCACTCATAGAGCCTGCGAGTCCTGATCGCCCTGAACACTCATAAAGAAAGCCTGGGAGTCCTTCTTCCCCCTACTTTTACATGAACTCACACCAGAAAATGTTTCAATCGCTTATTTCCGCAAGTAAAGCAGTAGCAGGACTCACAAGCTTCCTGTTCGAGCCTGACAGCAGTTAGACTTATTAATACTTTGTAAAGTGACAGCATAATGGTAAGATATACCAGCTCCTCATGATCTGTGCCCCAGGCCCCCCATGCACTGCAACACAGCTCTATTCATGTGACTGGGAATGAGCGTGCACCAGAGCTGGGGCTGCAGGGAGGCTTTACCAATAGTATAACCACACGTGTGATTAAGTGTCCAGGGTGCAGTATGTACTGTAGTAGAGACACAGACGTTCACTGAATTTTTTTTGTTGAGCAAATAGCTTTTGTAGTGAGGGCAGAAAATTAGAATGGGCCCTAATTGACTAAAGTCCAGGGAGTCCTGAGTGATTGAATAAATGGTATGGTATTACAGAATCATCTTGGCTTTAGAGCTCGAATACCAGGATTAGGTATAGGAAAGATGTAGCAGAGCTAAAACAAGATTACAGCAAGGCAACTAAATATTATGTGGGATGGGCGGACTGCAGTACCCAGAAATATTATCCAAATTAGTGTTGCTTAGTTAAAATGGCTGAAAGGTGACCTAACAACTGTAACTATATGTGTGGATAGTACAGAGATGTGAGTAACTTTAATCTGTGGTAAGAATGTTTCTACACCAACAAAGAAAGGGATTCTCTACTGTCAGAGCAGTATAACCATGGGACTCTCTGCCAGAGGAAGGGGTCATGGTGAATTCACTGAATGAGGTTTAAAGGGGATTGGATACATTTCTAATTTATCTTTTATTTTAAAATCTTGAATAAATTCTTTAACAAAAAAATTGAGCTTGAGGAAACATGTAAGGGATGTACAAACTGAAATTTGATTATATAGGGTTGCAGGGTTGAAGTTTGCTATCTAGGGTTGATGTCTACTGCCTTCAAGCAATCTATTTGCCAGAGATTGGAAACAATATCCAATCCACATCTATAGCCAAAGCAAACCCAACACAAGGGCAATGTCACTGCACAAGTGAGACAGATGGTGAATCTACTAAGTGGGACTTTGTGTATGGCTTTGTGGAGGTGTGGAGTCTGAAGAGCCCTTGGTCTGCAGCTTCGCATGGACCTTACTGCAGAAAACTCCCAGGTCGCTTCCCTGAGTGCAATCTACCACAGCAATAACTGGTGTCCAAAATGCAGTATGTAAGGGGTAGGCTAGAAACATGGTCAGGTGGGCAAATGGTCAGGGCAGGCAACAGACAAGAAGCATGGTCTGAGGAAAGCCAAGGTCGTAACCAGAAGTAAGGATGCGTTTACACGGCAAAGTCAAAATACCAGTTGGAAAATCTTCCGACCGCTATTTTGTCTTTTTTTGGCACGTAGGGGAACGGCTTTTGTCCATGGTTTGCAGATTCAGGCCGTGCAGTGGGGACTGCTGCATGGATTTTCTATTTACGTCAATGTAAAAGGTTGACCGTTTACAAACCGTTTTCAAATCCGAAAACCATCTGTAAAACCGACTGAAAACCTGTGCCGTGGGAACAAGCCCTAACAGTATACATAGATTCAATTGCAACACTATAAACACCCAAGGTCAGGCAAAGGTTAAGAAGTATTCAAAATCTTTAAGGGGATGTATCACTTCATCAGTTCGGCTGTTCTATCGTAGCTTGATTCCTGAAATCCAGGGGAGTTTCTTCCCCTCCCAGCTGGGTGTTTCTGAACTGACGGGGGATGACATCATCCCCCCATCACTGCTCATGCTCACTCCCAAGTCAGTGTATTCAAACACCCCCCCCCTCCACATGTCACTGTGTCGTTCCTCTCCTTTTGCAGTGTTATTTTGTAAGAGCTGTTTACATACCACAGCCCTGCACTCCAGTCTAGACAGCCTTCTATGAACTCAGAGCACTGATCTCTTCTCTCACAGCTGGAGGTTTGTTACAGTTGAATCCAGTCTTCTATGAACTCCTCCAGAGCACAGATCCGTCTCCCTTCTATGCAGGAGCATTAGGCACCGAGGCACAATTCTGCTGTTTTCTGATTATAGAAGCTGCTGCAGTGTCACTGAGGAGCTGGTGGCTGTGCAGAGTGAAATGTGGCCGGCCTCTTACACGCAGGAGCATTAGGCACCGAGGCACAATGCATCACCATAAACCAAAGCCAAAATATACAAAAAGCTTTAAAACAATGTGCAACGTATAAAACTACTAAATAATAGTCATACAGTTACCAAATAACACCGCTACATAAAACCAGAATCCCAAGACCACTAAGACCACATATCACCAGCACACAGTGACCGAATAATAAAACCACACCATGACCACATATCACCACCATATAGTGACTGAATAATACAAACTGACCATTACGGAGTATAAACCATTATACTACAACCAATATTACCAGCATACAGTGACCATACAGTGTTGGATACCAGCTGTACACAGGCTTTGCAGACATATAAATGATTACAGTAAACTTACATCCAAGCACTTACAGGAGACGTCTCTGAAGATTTGTTCTCTTTCTCTTCTTCTTCTTCTCCATCTGTCCCAGACGCCATGACGACTACTCCCGACTCTTCACTGTAAAATTTTCAAAACAAACATCTTAGACTCCTCATTTTATCAGCACTTCTCTGCCAATTCCTATCTCTATAGAAACTCCCCATCTATAGCACCTCATATGGTAGCCAGGTAGTAGCCCCCTATAGCCAGGTGATGCCCCCTGTAGCCAGTATATTCTCCCCTTGTAGCCAGTAGATACTCCTGTAGCCAGGTGATGCCCCCCTGAAGCCAGTAGATGCTCCCCTTGTAGCCAGTAGATACCCCTGTAGCCAGTAGATGCCCCCCTGGTAGCCAGTAGAAGCCCCCTGGGAAACCAGTAGATGCCCCCCTGGTAGCCAGTAGATGCCCCCGGTCGCCAGTAGATACCCCCCTTGTAGCCAGTAGATACCTCTGTAGCCAGTAGATGCCCCCTGTAGCCAGTAGATGCCCCCTGCAGCCAGTCGATACCCCTGTAGCCAGTAAATGTCCCCCTTGTAGCCAGTAGATGACCCCTTATAGCCAGTAGATGCCCCCCTGTAGCCAGTAGATGCCCCCCTTGTAGCCAGTAGATGCCCCCCTTGTAGCCAGTAGATGCCTCCCTGTAGCCAGTAGATGCCCCCCTTGTAGCCAGTAGATGCCCCCCCTGTAGCCAGTAGATGCCCCCCTTGTAGCCAGTAGATGCCCCACTGTAGCCAGTAGATTCCCCCTTGTAGCCAGTAGATACCCCTGTAGCCAGTAGATGCCCCTCTTGTAGCCAGTAGATGCTCCCCTTGTAGCCAGTAGATACCCCTGTAGCCAGTATATGCCCTGTAGCCAGTAGATACTCCTGTAGCCAGTAGATACCCCCTTGTAGCCAGTAGATACCCCTGTAGCCAGTAGATGCCCCTGTAGCCAGTAGATGCCCCCTGTAGCCAGTAGATACCCCTGTAGCCAGTAGATGCCCCCTGTAGCCAGTAGATGCCCCCTGTAGCCAGTAGATACCCCTGTAGCCAGTAGATGCCCCTGTAGCCAGTAGATGCCCCCCCTGTAGCCAGTAGATGCCCCCTGTAGCCAGTAGATGCCCCATTGTAGCCATAGATGCCCCCCTTCTAGCCAGTAGATACCCCCTGGAGCAAGTAGATTCCCCCTGTAGCCAGTAGATGCCCCCCTTGTAGCCAGTAGATGCCCCTGTAGCCAGTAGATGCCCCCCTTGTAGCCAGTAGATTCCCCTGTAGCCAGTAGATGCCCCCTGTAGCCAGTAGATACCCCTGTAGCCAGTAGATGCCCCCTATAGCCAATAGATGCCCCCTGTAGCCAGTAGATGCCCCTGTAGCTAATTATAAAATAAAAAAAAAGTACTCACCTCAGTCCGCGCGTCCCGGTCCGGAGCTGCTGAGCGGTGTAAGCGGCGTGAAGTCACCACGCCGCTTACGCTGTCACACAGCTAACATGGATCTACTCGACGACAGAGCTGCCAACCGAGGAGACCCAACGTCACAGGGGGCGCGGTGAAAGCCGTGCGCCCCCTGCGACGCTGATACATACAGGGGAGAAGGCAGGACGGTAATGATCCCTCCTGCCTCCTCCCTGTACCGGCAGGCTGCTGACTGCGCGACTGTTATAAAACAGCCGCACAGAAACAGGGGCTATCCTCTGGGCGGCAGCGGCGCCCCCCCTCAGGTGAGCGGAGCCTCTGCGCCCAGGGCGATCGCCCGCCCTGCCCGCCCCTAGGAACGGCCCTGATGATGAGGTTTGCGCACATGTCAGGAGGAAGTTTGATCCACTCCTCTTTGCAGATCATCTCTAAATCATTAAGATTTTGAGGCTGTTGCTTGGCAACCTGGAGCTTCAACTCCGTCCATAAGTTTTCTATGGGATTAAGGTCTGGAGACTGGCTAGGCCATTTCAGGACCTTAATGTGCTTCTTTATTGCCTTGTCTGCATGTTTTGGTTCATTGTCTTGCCGGAAGACCCAGCCACGACCCATTTTAATGCCCTGTCAGAGGGAAGGAGGTTGTCACTCCGGATTTTACGATACATGGCTCCATCCATTCTACCATTAATGCGATGAAGTAGTCCTGCGCCCTTAGCAGAGAAACACCCCCAAACATAATGTTTCCACCCGTTTTCCCACCTCAGCCTTGAACAGTAGGGACGTGGTTTTTTTCTTTGGGTCATAGGCAGCATTAATCCCTTCCTCCAAACACGCCCGAGTTGAAAGTCTTTAATGCCAAAAGAGCCAGTCACAACAATTTCCCTCTCATCTGACGCACAAGCCCCTACTCCCATTCACACCACAGAGAATCATCCAGTGATGTTCATTGGCAAAACTTCAGACGGCCTATGCACATGCGCCTTCTATGGGAAGCAGGGGGACCTGTGGGCCACTACAGAGATATAAACCATTATGGGGCGATAATGTGGTTACGCACATGGTTTTCTTGGTGACGCGTGTACCCAGCTTGCCTTGGAGATCATTTAACAAGTTACCCCCCGTGTAGTTTAGGACTGATCTCTTCACCTTCTCAATATCAAGTATACCCCCAAGAGGTAAAGATTTTTGTATGGTGCCTAGATCGATGTCGATTGACAGGTCCCATTTTGTATTTATCCTCTACTCTTCCATTTTCTTACTTTTTGCACAGCAACTGTTTGTCCCCTCCTTCTCACACCAGAGCCGAGTTCTTACTTAATGGTTTTAGTAGCCCATTCCCAGCTTTGTGGCAGGTTCTATATCATTGGTTTCCTGGGACCATCCTTAGAAAGGTCACCCTTTGGATCTTTTGCCCATGTTTGTAGAGGTTAGAGGTCCCCTGACCTGATTTAATTGAGGTTCTGGAGGACAGGAGCCTTTTTATAAAGGTACTATTTAAGAGAAGACAGGTAATGTGAAATTTTTGATTACGAAGCGTCTAACTGGTTCTGCAGGAGCCAGAAACTACTTAATGTTGGTAGGTGATCAAAAACTTATTCTCACTGCATAATTTAAAATAAATTAAATATAAATTTTATTTTCAATTGGTGAATTTTCTGGATTATTAATTTTGAGGATATTTCCGATCTCCTCAATGTAAAAAATTAACCGAACCCTTAATAATTATAGACTGTTCATGTCTTTGTCAGTGGGCACAAAACTTACCAATCAGCCAAGGAAAATCAATAATTATTTCCTTCACTGTAAGGTCCTAAGGTGGTTACCTCCTAATTAACAATAAAAAAAGGTGTATTTTGATTTGAGAGCAAGAATACTATAAAAAAGGTTAAAAGTAGAGTATCACTTAAAATAGACCATGGCATGCTGTTCACAGAGGTGTCCACAGAGAGCAACACTGGCCTGTTAAATTTTGCTAAGGGCCAGTGCAAGCACTTAAATAAGGAGTGCATCAACAGAAAATGGAAAGAAGTAAAGACTAATGGGGCAACCTAGAGAGTGGAAAGTTTAGCACAGGAGTCAGCCCCCGAGTTGCCCCAATGTGCGTAAAAGGATGTCCTAGCATAGTATGGTGAATATGAGCGATGTTTCAACTTGTCACAGGTACACTGCACTGGGTAATTAATATAGGGTTTTTCTACACATGGTTTTTTCCATGGAGTCAGTCTTTCCATCCACTCTGCTCGCATCAGGCTGGTGGGTAAGGTCTATAGCAATATTAGTCAATAATTTAGCTTCGTCTTTTAACAAGCTGAACATTACAAAGGCCAATCAAGTCGGAGATTTCATCTTTCAATAACAAAGCTACAAGTGCTCAGGAGTGGAAAAAAACATTAATGTTTAATCCTGTAAAATTAAAACTATCTTGCTAGAGATATAATGATGTCTTCTCTTAGCAGTGATTCTCAGATCATGGTGACATTACAACCCGAATGCTATCTGTCTAAACTCAAAGGAAGTATCTGGTTGTACCAGAAAGAAACACCCTGTGTGCCAACTCAGGAAGCTAGATACAAATACGTTTAATTTCCTTGGCCAAGGTCAACGACATCAAAAGACAAATTTAGCTTTGAAAAGATAAACTTTGTAAAGTAGCTAAAACCCTCTATTCAAAGCTCTGGTCCCCCCCCCCCCACACGATGAGTCGTTTTTGCGAAGTCATAATCACACAATGGATATGTTCCGACTTGGAAAATGCTTTCTAAAATGCAAAATAAAGATAATTCCTCATTGGACCTCCAATATTAAAAATAAAAATAACACATTTCATGCAACGCAATATAATTATATTTCGTGTGGCGTCCATTTTCAACAACAACCTTTGACCATGTTGTCTTTTCCCTTTTCCGTAATCGCTGATTATAAAGAAAAGAGGGTTACAACTTAATGGTACTTATAAAATATATGTGACCCCATCAAATACAGGCAATATTTAAAAAAATATGAACATACCAAAAAAGTGGTCATCAATTGAGGGTCCTGCGTATTGGTTGTGGGTCGAACGAGAATAACCTGGGATTAGATACCCTATCAAATCCCTCATGGGAAGAACCGCTACCTCCATGTGGGGTGTTTGCCCCACATGGCTTTCCTAACATCTCCATACCTGTGGAAAAGGACACAAAGCATCTAATAGTGGATCATATCTATCCTTGTGTTATCTGGTGGTTAATAGGTGCCCATAGTACCCTTAAGGAGCGGTGAAAAAACACGGAGAAACGTGGTGGGTAGGCTAAGGTGCATTAAGGAACTATTAAACAGCGCACTATTTTTATTGGTTGCCTGTAATTGGAAACACATTATTTATTTGGTAGAGTGGAACAGGGCTTACTAGGGCAAGCCAGCGGGAGTGGGGACGCCCTTTATGGGACGAACACCCCACCTGGAGTTATAGTCTTCCAGGTGATTGTGGTAGGAATATCTATTCCCAGTTTATCCTGATCAACACTACCTACTACAAGACCCTTTTAATTTGATTAACCCTCCCTATTTTTTTTTGGCATATGTTCATAGAATTTTTTAAAATATTTGCCTTGCTGTAATTGGATGTGGTTCATATAAATACTAATCGTAACAATTAAAGGTTAAGTTATAACCCCTTTTCTATAATTTGGATGATATGAGCATTGACAAAGGGTTATAGGTACTGTTTTTCAGTGATACATGCCATGTTCTTAATTCCAAATGGTCTGTATTCCATACAGAAAACACAGTCTGCAAAAATTCTACTTTTGAAAAACTTTGCTCAAAAAACATTTGTATGGGGTTTTCAATGCTGTGTTCAAAACCACATAGGAATGAATGGGACTGGTTTATGACTGTAAACCATGAATAAAGCAAACCCCAAAAAAGACCTTAAATCCACGTGCAATAAGAATGTGAAATGCTTGATGAATTTAAAAAGAAAAACAGAACATGCAAAAGATGAAGATTTGCGAAATTTACAGCAAATCTCTAGTTACTCCTGTAAACTTTATCTAAAAACCAAGTATTTAGCCAAGCCAGACTTTCACATTTTCAGCATGTTTTTAATTTAAGTAGAAAATGATGATGTCTTAAGTTGATTGCACATGTAACATTTGTCATATATGATGCTACCATATCTAATATCTATATGGCTATATTACAGAACCATGTTATTAGGATCCTGCTTTCTTCTGTGGTAGTTGTGAATGCAGCTTTTGCAGTTACATCACACTGTAACATATACTATAGGACTCACAGTATGTGGACACCAGATCATCACACCTATATGAGCTTGTTGGACATCCCATCCCAAAACCATGGGTGTTCACCATGGGTGTTCACACGGCTTATTCCTCCGCGTAAACGGAATTTGTGCGCCGTTAGAAATTCGGAAGCGAAACAAATCCGCCGTGAATAAGGGCCGTGGAACGTGGTGGCGGGGATCCACGGTAGCACGGCGTGGGGGCGCCAGCTCCCTGCCCCCAATAGACAATGCATGTTTTTAACGGCCCGTGTCGCGCCGTAAATATGTGGCATGTCAACTTTCCCCCTCCTCCCCCGCGCGGCGGAATTTTGCCGAGCGGGGAAGGAGCGAAACGGATTCCTCTGGTTCTCAATGAGAGCATGTGATTACCGGAATTTCTAGCCCATGGGGAGCCGATTGGGCCCGCCGTACTGAAGCCTCAAATCCCTGGGCCGCGCAGTACGGCCGCCAATACGCGGCACGAATTCGCCGTGGTGAACGAGGCCTTAAAGGGCAGTTCCAAAAGTTTAAAATGCTCGTTAGTTGGTAGGGGCTGATACAAAATAGAAAACAAAACCCAACACTTACCTTGTAATTCCAGACATTTCAGCATCGCTGCCGATCCTGGAGATCCCATACGATAACGTCGCCGTTAGATTATCAAAGGACCCTGCAGCTATTCAAGGGCCACAGAGGTCTCTTGCTGGATATACTGCGTGTGACTACTATGATTGGCTGCAGGATCACGGAGAGAATGAATAGTGACGTCATCGGCTGGGACCACCAGGACCGGCAGCATCGCTGCAGCGAGTGGGCTTAAGAGGTTAATTTTGTTTATTTTTTTTTTCTTCTACCATCCCCTAATGACTAAAGAGCATTTTAAACTTTTGGAACTCCCCTTTAATATGGATTTGGGCCTTTTTGTATATAGAATAGACTTCACTCTTCTGGGAGGACTTTCCACAAGATTTTGGAATAGGTCCTCTTGAAATTTTGCACATTCAGCCAAAACAGCACATAGATCAGTTTATCCCAAAAAAAAATTTTTTTTTTTATCCCAAAAAGCGTGATTTGACAGAGCGTTAGTGGTTAGGGCTTTGGTGCAGCTCCACAAAATTTCCTCCATTTGAAACTTATACAACCACAGATCCATCACAGAAGAGAAATAAACCCCTTAACATCCAGGGACGTTTTTTATGTGGATGAGTCCGTTTTCGCTGAATCATTTTTTATCATCCTCCAATCCGGCCCAGACTGCCACGACGGCTTCTCCCGGCCTCGTCCCTGCAGAATTTACCACACAAGCCTCTTAGACTTAGATGTACTGCCCCCTGTAGAAGGGTATACATCTCCCTGTAAGTAGATATATAGCCCCCTATAGGTACAAGTTGATATACTACCCCCTTTAGGCAGATATATAGCTCCCTGTAGGTATAGGTAGATATAGTACCCCCTGTAGATAAGTCCCTGTTGATAGGCCCCTGTAGATAAAATGGAAATTGCCCCTTGTAAGTGTTTATAGGCGCCCCCCGTATGCCTATAGCCCTCGTAAGGTTTTTATAAGTCCCGTTTGTAATATGCCCCATGTAGGTGATATGCCCCCTGTATATAGACCCCTGTAGATCATATGCCCCCTGTATGTTGTAGGCCTCCTATAGGTAATATGCCACACTGGTAGAATAGTTTTGTTTGTAATGTAAAAATGTCCCATGGTTAGGATTTTATGAGACCCCCTGTAGGTTTAGGCTGCGCTGTAGGTTTTATCGGGCTTTCCTGTAAGGTTTACCCCCCTGTAGGTTATGGGCTTCCTGTAGGTTATAGCCCCCTGTAGGTTATGGGCTTCCTGTAGGTTATAGCCCCCTGTAGGTTATGGGCTTCCTGTAGGTTATAGCCCCCTGTAGGTTATGAGCTTCCTGTAGGTTATGGGCTTCCTGTAGGTTATAGCATACATGCCAACTTTTGAAAGTAAAATAGAAAGGAGATCTGAAAGGCCGGCGATGCATAGCACGCTGCGTTCCGAAAATTTGCATATCCACGCCCCCATCCTTGAATACTATAAGCCACGCCCCCCCTTCAAGAAAAAAAAGCCACAACCCTACTCCACAAACCTGTGTCAAATGGCTCCTGAAAGAAAGCTAAATAGGGGTTTTGGCGTTCAAACCACTCCCTGGACCTGTTGGATGTCTATCCAGCACAGAGAGCTGGGAGATAACCCGCAAACTGTGCCCCAATAGGTAAAAGGTATCTCGTTGGCCCGTATTTGAAACCTTGAACCAGGTAAGTAAAGCCACTGTAAAGCCAGGTTAATGCCTCCCCTTCTAAGCCAGGTACTGTTGTCCGCCCAAATAGCCAAGGTAGTGTGCCCCTTACAGCCAGGTAGTTTGCCTCCATTATCCAGGTTAGTGTTCCCCAATAGCCTACTTTAGATGCTCCTTAATAGCCAGGTAGTTTTTTTTCCCCCAATAAATGCTAGGGCAGCATCCCCTTTATCCAGGTAAAATATTGTCCCCAAAAGAGCATACAGATGCACCCCCATAAACCAGGAAGATGCCCCCCTTTATCCAGCAGAAATGTCCCCAATGAGCCCAGGACATATGTCCCCTTTATCCAGGCAAGATGGTCCCCCCTTTAATTATTAGCCCCAGTGCCAGATGCCCCCATGAGCCCATGCAGATCCCCTTTATCCAGGCAAGATGCCCCCATGAGCCAGGCGGGAAGCATGCCCCCCTTTTATCAGTAGGAATGCGCCCATGCCAGGCCGAATGGCCCCATACCGCAGGTCAGAATTCCCCCTATGAGCCCAAGGGCAGATGCCCCCTTTTATCCAGATAGATTTTTGCCCCCAAGAGCCAAGGCAGATGAGGCCACCTTTATCCAGGCACAGAATGCCCCCATGAATGCCAGGAAGATGCCCCCATTATCCACATAGATGCCCCCAACTGGCCAGGCATATGCCCCCTTTTAATCCAGCAAGTTCCCCGATGACCCAGGCAGAAAAATGCCCCCCTTTAATTTATCAAAAATAGAAATTCCCTCAATGCCCAGGCAAGTGCCCCTATGAGCCCCAGGCCAGATGCCCCCCCTTTAAATCCCAGGCAAGTGGCCCCTATAGCTTGTAATAATAAAAATAAAAAAACCTACTTTCACTCCCTCACAATTCAAATCAGTCACTGCAACACACCACCCCCACCCCACACAACACACCATCCAGCCCTCCCTGCACTCACCTTTCCTTCCTGGCAATTCCAGTTCTAATCTCAGGGAAAAGGGGCCGGAGCTTTCGCGGGTCCCCGCTAAGGAAGAGCCCCCCCCCCCTCCCCCCAAAATGCTCTCACTAGCTTCCTCCTGAAGAGAAAGCATTGCGGCGGCGGCGCAGAGGACCAAAAGGCAATCGTGGCCCCATCGTTTTTCTAGAGAGACGCAGCCTCGATGCCTTCTGTATACGACAGGATAAAACCTGCCAGCTTTCACTAAAGAGGCGGGATGTTATGCCACCCAATCGGGGAAGGCGGGACACGGCACCCCATAGCCGTGGAGTGACTACCAAAAAACGGGAGGGTTGGCAACTAATGGTTATTTATAGCCCTCTTGTAGGTTAATGAGCTTCTGTTAAGGGTACGAGCATTCGTTTTTAATATTTTAATTTTTATTATTAATAGCCCCCGTGTTGGAGTTTAAAGGCCACCAGTAAGGTCCATTGGGCCCTTTTGCCTGTGTTAGTGTTTATAGACCCCCCAGTAGGTATTAATGAGCCTTCCTGTTAGTTTATAGTCCCCCGTGTAGGTTTATAGGGCCCCATCCTGTAGGTTTTATGGGAATCCTTTTATGTTTTTTATAGCCCCCCTGTAGTTTATATGCCCCCTATATTTTAATAGGCCATTCTTTAGGTTATATGCCCCCTGTAGGTGATTTAGTGCCCCTGTCGGTTATATAGACTTTCGGAATTCCACGGGCAACTCAAAATTGGCTATATGTCTAGTTATAACTAATACGCTCGAAATTGTACTACAGCGATTGGAATTAATACAACAAAAGTTAAACACTCGTTTATGTTGTAATGAACCTTTCAGCATTCATTGTTATACCTATATTTGACACTAAGTGGCAGCAAACACACAGACAATAAATGTTGAGGTACAGAGGAAGCATATTCGCTTTTTCTGCCAGATTACAAGACCAGGATATAACAGACATATAGCAAAGCAATATATTGACATATTCTTATTGACGGGTTGCTGGGTGACTGACTTAATTAGGAAATGAAGGGGATTCCATTAATACTAAAAAATAAACAAATACATTTTATTACAGGTGAAAATAAACATAAGCACCATATAGGTATGTGTTTTTTTTGTTCAACCACCCTTTTCCCATATGAACAACATAATAATTTTTCATGGAGAATTCCTTTAAAATGGATTTAAGGACTTATTTAAGTATTGTTTAACCCCATAAACACCAGACCCAAAAAAGGCTTTAATGACCTGCTACATTTTTCAGTTACCTCTCTGCGTTTCAGTGGTCATAACTTTCTAATTTTTCCTATGACACAGCTGTTTGAAGTCTTATTGTTTGCGGGATGAATTGGTAATTTTTTGGTTTTTTTATTTTCGATAGTTTGGGGATACATCCAAATTACTTTTTAAAAATTTTTTTACACCATTTACATTTTACATGAAATAACCTGGTAAATTAATTCTACAGGTCATTACGGTCCTGTTGACTAGGGGGGGGGGGGGGGTGTTAATGTTATGTTTCAATCATTTTTGTTCATATAATATCAATAATTTATTTTATTTTTTACACTTTTTTTAAATCCCAATAGGGTTAACTATTTTTAAACTTATTTTTACCAAAAGTAAGTTTCAGTTTCCAATAGAACTGAACCATATGGCTGGCTAATGGCTATATTAGCCATGAGAGATCATATTAGCACAAACTTAAGTCAGTTTCAAGGAAGGAGTTTTTATTATACACACGGAACAACACGTTTCGTCTATGATAGACTCCTCAAGTTCACACTATTAATCTCTCTCATGCCATGGTCCCCCCGCTAATATAGTCCATATCAGTAAAAAAAACTGAACTTACTTACTTTTTGTATTGTTCTACTCCACGTGGTACGTGTCACTGGGTGCAAGAGTCAGCTGCAACTGTTACCCTCATTCACCGTCTATCCTGCAATACACTATATGGATAGTTGTGCCGGGCGAAACACAATTTAAAAAGGTGAGAGAACAGTCTTTATCTTTTTGCTTTAATTAAGGGACAATAAGGGCCCACATTTAAAAATGAAAACTGTTTAGGTCTTAAAACTCACTTCTTTTAGCCCATTGCTAACCTAAGGGCAAAAAAGTGGAGTTTTTAGGACCTAAACAGCCCTCAAATTATACAACACAAAGGGAGCGCCCCTCCCCCACCATCCATTCTTTCATCTCCTTTTATAAAACCTTTATTTTTTACAACTCCTTAGGCTAATACATCTTACATTCGGTGGTCCGTAACAAGGAAAAACCACAATCCTCATAAGATCATCAGCACACTACTAACAATATAAATAACAATTCCAAAAAGGACTTAGGAATGTTTTTGGAAAAACATTCTGCTACTGTTTGAAACTTGAAAAAATTGAGGTTTTTTCAGTTCAACATTTATTGATCAAAACCTGTGGTAAAGCACCCACCCTGGCCATCGTGCCAATAACGACCTCATAACAATGTTGTTAACCTAACGTATAATGAAATCTAACCTCTCTGTGGCCTGTGTCATAAAAAAGACCTCCCCACTATTCAGTAAGGAGAGTATATACCGACTATCCTGCATTGATTTAAAAGTCTGTGCAGGTGGGCAGAGTGCAAAAAACCAAAGTGGGGACATCCACTCCACCATACAAACAGTCTAGAAAAACAATGTTTAGTCTGCACATCCAAAAAGTATTTTTTTAAAAAATGAGCAGGATGCTGTTAGGGTCACACTAAGTGCAAGACTCTATCAGGCACTAAGAATCTGAGAGATTCAATTGGACATGGGAATTCCCTTTGATCAAGCCGTGGTCTTGGACTGCAGTAATCAAAGGATTAAGCTGTGCTTTCCTCTGGTCCCTGCCGTGTACAGAAACTGCTTTACGAACAAAACTGCTACCTATATTCATAAAGCAGCTGTGGTGCAGGGAGCCGCAAACTCCTTCTGAAGGCAGCGACGTCCTAAAAAGACAGTGGGTGGTCGTTAAGGAGTTTATCGCTCTATAACTGAACACTTTTACAACTTACTAACATACGTTGTGTTCCAAATTCTTATTATTTTCAACCTATTAGTTTGTCAGTGAATAGGGACACTTGTTTAACATTCAATGAGGGTAAGTTCACACAGCTGATTTTGACGCTGTTTTCGTCACTGTTTACAGAGTGTTTCCGCACCAAAAACAGCGTAAAAAAGCCTCCAAAGCGCCTTCAGTTCATTTTCATTGATTAATACGGAAAACAACTTTGTAGTTCAGCGGTTTTTCTAACATCTATGATTATAATATATGATGTTGCTGGATAAATATGATTTATTTGATTCTCTTCATTTTCAATGTGAGCACATCCATTGCAAATATATCATCCATGAGGTGAGGAGAGCATTGTATTTCAGACCCTTTCCTGACTATAGGGAGCAGCATTTCACTAGACAAGCCATTTGTCCATGCAGGGCCGGGACAAGGCATTTTGGTGCCCTAGGCAAGTACAGCCAATGGCGCCCCCCTCGCTCCCAAAAAAAATGCCCCCCACACTAATTCCTCTCACCCCTGCACCAGGTCCTGTCACTAATTTTCTGCACATTCCACATAGAGCCCGGCCATCTCCTCAGCCGTCAATTCACCATGAAAATCAGCCATTACAAATCTTCATTTTCAAAACCGCTCCTCTCCATATGACAGTGTAATATCCCTAACTAACAGTCACTAAATAATCCACCGATACATGGAGCAAATCTACCAGACGCATGATTGTTACTAAAAAACCCTCCTACAAAACCAAGACCCAAAACTATAATCCTGCCAGACCCTGACCGAATGCGACCCCCACATGTGACTATCAGTTGTACACAGGCTCTGATTACATATACCACCGCAATACAGTGACCATATTGTGGTAGATACTAGTTGTATGTAAGACGCTCAGCAGAAATATAAGTGATTACACTGCAGTTATATTTAGTGACTCACCGGAGACATCATTTCTGATCAGCGTCGTTCACCTTCCCCTTTTCTTCCCCATCCGGGTTCACACCTTCATGCTTTCTCCCGGCCAACACTCGTCCCTGCAAATTTGGACACAAATATCTTAGAATCCTCACATTTCCAGCAACTCCAGGTATATAGATATGCCCTCTCAGTCAGGCAGGTATATGTATATATGTCTCCTCAGTCAGACAGGTATATATTGTCCCCTTAGACAGGTAGGTATATAAATATAGGGTCACTCTCAGGCAGGTATATATATCTATAGGGGCTCAGGCAGGTATATATCATATAGGGGCTCAGGCAGGTATATAGAGGGCTCAGGCAGGCATATGGGGCCACAGACAGTCATATAGGGCCACAGGCAGGCATATGGGGCCACAGGACGGCGTATGGGGGCCACAGGCAGATATATGGGGCCACAGGCAGACGTATGGGGCCACAGGCAGGCGTATGATGGGGCCACAGGCAGGCATATGGGGCCAAAGGCAGATATATGGGGCCACAGGCAGGCGTATGGGGCCACAGGCAGATATATGGGGCCACAGGCAGATGTATGGGGCCACAGGCAGGCGTATGGGGCCACAGGCAGATATATAGGGCCACAGGCAGGCGTATGGGGGCTCAGGCAGGCGTATGGGGCCACAGGCAGGCGTATGGGGCCCCAGGCAGGCGTATGGGGCCACAGGCAGGCGTATGGGGCCACAGGCAGGTGTATAGGGCCACAGGCAGGCGTATGGGGCCACAGGCAGATATATGGGGCCACAGGCAGGCGTATGGGGCCACAGGCAGACGTATGGGGCCACAGGCAGGCGTATGGGGCCACAGGCAGGCGTATTGGGCCACAGGCAGATATATGGGGCCACAGGCAGGCGCATGGGGGCCACAGGCAGATATATGGGGCCACAGGCAGGCGTATGGGGCCACAGGCAGGCGTATGGGGCCACAGGCAGGCGTATGGGGGGCACTAAGGCAGGCAAAAATAACAACATTAATACTCACCTTACCTCTGTCCCGGCCGCGCGCTCCTCTTCAGTCCGACACTGGAGACGTGATGATGTCATCACGCCTCCAGCGCCGGGACGCTCCTCCGGCAGCTCCTCAGGCGCACGGCCTGTGACGCGCTATGCGCCCGAGGAGAGGCAGCGTCGCGATGACATCACGTCATTGCGACGCTGCCGGCTGAGGCGCACGGGACCGCGGCGGGTCCTCAGCGCTATGAGGACCCGGCGGCCCCGTTGTGTCGGCCCTGCGGCTTACCGGAGCATCCAGCGATCCTCCGGGGAGCGGGTCCGACACGGTCTGCGGGGCAGGGAGCGCTCGCTCTCTGCTCCGCAGAAGCGCTCAAACAGACGGCCGGCGCTTCAGGCCCATGGCAGCGGCCTGGAGCCCGGCGAGGGTCGGGGCCCTGCCTGCGCCCCTCAGGGATAGGCAGAGGTAGGCGCCCTAGGCGGTCGCCTACCTTGGCCTACCCGTCGTCCCGGCCCTGTGTCCATGCTCTAAACCTGTGTTGCTCCAGTGACAGCGGTGAGGGTATATCCTTTTCTGACAGTCCCATGTAAAATTCTATATATTCTTCAGTAAACCTGTATGGACATATTACTATAAGGCTGGCACTCCACCCCTGATGTGTGAACCCAGCCTAAGACTGTATCACGTCTATACCTAGTATTACAATACCTATATGTGTGCAAAGGGAGGACTTATGTTTACCTGGAGCAGCTTTTGCTGGGGGTGTAAATCATGTGACATGATACGATTGTATAATATCATATAGATTATGCTGTCAGCTGGAAACCACCAGCAAATGTGGCAGGTGCTACAAGAGCATTGTAATATACTGCAATCTGAATGGTCTCAAAGAGGAAATGTGGCCGTTCCTGACAGGACTGTTTTAGTATACAGTATTTATGTGTTCCCTGTGGAATAACAATTCTGGAGCATCTTCTCTTATAACTCTGTGTTGTGCTGTTCCTCTGTTATTCCTCCTAGAAAAACCTTTACTGAATCTGTCAGATGGGTGTTACCATTCCAGCTTTCAAGGGGTGTGTCCTGCACAAACTGAGTGCCGGCACTGATTGGACAACGTGAGATTGTGCATGGACACATCCCAAGATTGGCAATAACTTTTTAAGAGGAATAACAGAGGATAGCACAACACAGAGTTATAGGTGAAGATAATCCTGAATTGTTCTATCTTCTCATTGGACAGAAGGCGGCTCACTAGAAAATCCGTGCTATGTAGACTACAGCACGGATTTTCTATTGAAGTCTACACAGCACTAGGTTTAGTTGATGTTTTGGCAGATTTTAAATACTGAATCCGCCGTAAATCCGATAAAAACCTGTGCTGTGTAGACATAGCCTAATTGGACAGCATTAGGGTGCTTTCACACAGCGCAATTTTGGTGCAGTTTTAACTGCGCTCTAATTAAACTGCCTTTATTACCAGCAGCTTCTTTGCATTGTCTAAATTGTTCACAAAGGTGTTTCAAGTACGTAATCAACCACTGTGTTTGAAGTCTTGTGGATTATTAACACATTAAATGATTACTCCATTTCCAAACAGTTTAGATAAGTGCAAAAAGCTTGCTGGTAATAAAAGCAGTTTAATTGGAGCTCAATTAAAACTGCACCAAAACCGCCCTGTGTGAAAGCAGCCTTACTGCAAGTAAAAAACTGCACCAAAACCGCCCTGTGTGAAAGCACCCAATTGTATCAGATTATGGTATCAACACTGTGATAATTGATTTATGACAATGACAAAGAAATCTAAGGCCCCAAACACACTAGAAAAAAGGTGAACACGTCGATTTCAGGGGCAACAACTGACTGTATAATGTGTGAGGGACCTCCTCACTCTGCCCCAACAGATCATTTTGGGGGCATGTTATAATTCAATGTCCAATCCTTTTGTTCTCTAAAGCAATAAGGCAACGTCAGCGGTGTCTGGCAGCTGATTATTCCCTATAGACAATGCATGCACGCTTGTCTAATCCAAACAGCCATGGTTATTGGGGATCTTACATGGGCTTTATAAAAGTCTCCACAAATCCATTCCAATGCTACCATGCATGTAACATTTTTTTGTTTTAAAGACAATTATTATCCCATATAAATTATAGATATATGGCTGTCTGCAGCCCCCGATAGGGGGAGCTCATTTTATCTAGATTTATACAGCAACTATAGATAGTATTTAGTTCTATCTGTATACATCTGCATGTTGTGTGCTTCACCTAATGAGGGCAGCAGTCAGGACCCCACCATCTGAGGATAGCAGCTTTGCCTCCCTACTTTTTAAGGCCTTGTCCCAACGGCACGGGTTTTCACCCGGTTTTTCAGACGGTTTTCGGTTTTGAAAACCGTCTGTAAACCGGGTGACAACTTTTATTATGGACCTTTATGGAAAACCCGCGCAGCAGTCCCCACTGCATGGGTTTTCTGCCGGACGTTTTTTTAGGCCACCGGCGGTCCGAAAAACATAGAACATGCACATTCTTCTGCCCGGTTTTCGGGCGGAATATGAACAAGTCTATGTGAAGCGGGAGGGCTTTTCTCCGCAAACCGCAGAGAAAAGCCGTTCCCCGGTGACCGTGTGCACTGCCCGAAAACAGTGCAAATACCTGTCTGGATTTCCGACCAGTATTTGCACTGTGCCGTGTGAATGGCTCCTAAAGGTAACCAAATTGCTGACTTTCACTTAATCTAGTGTCAGCCACAGTGACCCCATAACATTGTTAGCCACAGTTAATTCTGAACACTACCAGCCACAGATGCCACTATAGTATTGCCAGCTAGAGGGCTGCTCACTAGTGACAGCTATGGACAGGCACAATACCCCTCATTATCTCCATATAAACTCCTCAGCTGCTGCAGAACATCTGTGGGCAGAGAAGCAGTAGCCGATCCACTACTAGCAGATATAAACACAGCTGCACAGCTTGACTATCTCTGCATATAAATGTTTTATATTATGAGCACCATGTGAATCACTATATGAATATTTAATGGTCCCAGGGAAATAATACATTATTACCGTATGTACAATTGTAGGATGAAGTCATTTTGCAACATGAATATTTCCAGCTCATTTAACAAGCCAGTGTCTGTGTCATGTGGACAAGGATCAGGACAGCGACAACAGCAAGAAACATAGTGTACGACTCAATCAACTCCAAAAATATATCAGTTCATCTTTATTATGACTCCATAAGATAAAATCATGAAAAAGAAAAAAAAACAAAAGAGTGCAAACACATTAAAGATTGATGGGAAAATTGGGCAAACAAAGGATTCCATAAATAAATAAGTATATAGAAATGTATAAAGAGCTGGTAACAACATCAGAAACATATACAGGCTCGGACTGGCCCAAAGGGGAATAGGGGAATCCCCCAGTAGGCCTCTGGGTTTGGTGGGCCCCTAAGTATTGTGGACTCTGGACTAGAACAATCCACCCAACTGGTGGGCCCCAAGAATCAACTTCACTGGTGGGCTCAGGACACCCCAGTCCAACACTGAACATATACACAGTTCTTTCTTTTTCTCTTTCTTTCTTTCTTTCTTCTTTCATTTTTTTATTTTTTTTTGTTATTTTTTTCTCTCTTTCCTCTCTCTCTCGTCTTTCCTCTCTCTCTCTCTCTCTCTCTCTCTCTCTCCCTCTCTCATCCCTCCCAGTCCCCTTCCCTCCCTCCAGCGCTCAACCCTCCCCCCCCCACTCATTCGGCTTCCTTCATGCATGGGTTATGACTCCAACCACACTGTTATCATGAGGTCCTCATGACTTCACCCTTCTTCTTCCAAACATGTTCTTTACATGTCTTACATATCTTATACAGTAAAGAATAGGCTTGTCTACCAGTTGGTCATTCTTGTGCATATATATATATAAATTCTACCAAAATATTTATACATTGGTTTAAATCCCCCATCATTAAAATATTCGTGCTTTATGAAGTGTAAATGTCATATGTTAATATTACGTGATATCAAAAAATATCATATTTTACATGTTTAACATGATGCACTTTCACCACAGCAGTTCAATTCAAATACTCTGCAATTTCAGAAATACCAGCACCCTTGGCCCGAAAGCCAATAATTATCTATATTTGCAACTCTGATAAATTACCCCTTTTACCCATTACTGCAACAAGGGATGTGTGTGTAGACAGCCTATCGCACACCTTATTTACCTGCCCAGCCAGCTCACCACATGTGACTTCCTTCTTAAGCTATGACATCGAATGTAAGAAGTGGTCAATGATGATGCCACACAACTCCAGGCATGTTTAAGGGAGGTGAGAGGCACCAAGTGTCACGTCCGATCATTCGTAACCGTTTACATCCGCGTGGTCTGTGTACTTGAAGACTTGACCCCACCACCAGGCACAGGCATCATCGTCTTGCATGGGAGCATCTATGCTGGATGAGGGACCAGTGGTCCTCAGTGCTGTTCAGTGATGAAAGTGGGATCAGCTGAATCGCCGTGAAGAAGCTTGTAACTTTGTACCCCTAAACCTCAATAACCTGTGGGGTGCACTTCAAAAAGAGTGGGAGGCCAGGCCTTAGCAGTCAATAACTCGACTTGTGAACAGCAGGAGGCGTCGTTGTCAAGCTGTAATTGATGCTCAGGGCCACATGGCACGTTTTTGTTGGCTTTTGTTTAAATACATTGTTTGAGATAAGAAAATCAACCTTGCCGACTTACATGGCCGACTTTCAGGAGAAAATATCACTGGATCGTGGAATGTTTACATTTTCAATAAACTTTACGCGTCAAATATTCCTAACTTTTTGTGAGAAGTGTATATATATAAGTATAACCAATCACGTTATTATGACCACTCATTTACGACAATGTAGCTCATGACAGAAATCAACTGTGGTGAGCTGGCTGGGCATATCTCTATATGATGTGCAATAGAATGTCTTCACTAATAATGCTGGAAAGTTAAAAGTACTAGCCGCAAAGTTAAAAAAAGTTAGGCCCCATCAGTCATAAAATTACACGAAGTAAAGTAATAAGCAAATCATAAACAACTGCTGCAGTTCACCCACCACACTTCAATGGCTTTATCAGGGGCGTTAGCCATTGGCAAACATGCAATAGCATAATGCCGCTATATGTTCACACTTCATAACAGCATCTCTGGATAGTGTCTCCTGCAAATAAAAGGTAACGACACTCAATAGTTTTGACATAGTGTTGGTTCCAGATATTAGTGGCTAAATAACAGTCAAAGTAGGATTCCTGCTTAGTTGGTTAGTTATCCATTTTCAGCCTTGGAAGGGTATGTCTACGTGACAAATGTCAAAATACTCATCTGATTCTGAATCCTAAAACCACGTCGTCCAACGAGTATTTTGACGCGGTTTTCAGTGTGGATTTTAGGGGGAAACCTCCGCTCCCCGGCACTTAACTCTTTGATTGCTGCAGTCACCGCATCATAATCAAACTTCTCCCCTGCTCTGTCAGGTGATCGGGACTCCGGTGACCCGACAGAACCTGGGAATGGCTGCACAGTCAGCCCTGGGGACCTAGAGTAGCCTCAGGGCTGTCTGTGTAAGAAGCCAGTGATCAGGGCAGACTGTGAGCTGACACAGATTATAATGTATTAGCATATATGAATATGCTAATACACTACTAAGTGTAAAAAAAATAAATAAATGTAAAAAATTTATCCCTTCATGGGTTTTAAAAAAAAAAAAAAAGTAAAAGCATGAAAAAGTGTAGAAAAATAAAATAAAAATAAATATTTAATAAAAAAATTATTGTGCACACACAAAAAAACCTTACACATATTAGGTATCCACACGAAACCAGTAATAAACTAACAGTATTAATTAAATTAAGGCCGTATATCAACACGGCTTAATTAAATAGATGATTTTGTCGCGTATATGAGTACAAATCCTGCCATGAAAGAGGGCCATGCAGGCACTGGAGGTGCGGTGCCGGAGCGCGACTGTGGTTTTGCGCCGCTCCCGCCATATACAAATGCAATATGTTTTCCACCCGAGGAATGGGAATTATGCGAGCTGGGATTAGAGCGACTGGAATCCACGTTCCTATGAGAGCAGTGGATTACCGTAATTGCTGCGCGGATTGTCGCCGTACTGCAGCGCAAATCCGGCGCGCTAGTACGGCGCCAATCCGCGGCAGAATAAGCCGTGTGAACGGGGCCTAACAGTTTTTAAGTGTGAAATGTGAATGGTGTAAAAAAATAATTAAAAAAACAAAAGAAATGTAAAAAAAAAAGTTTTGCAATAATTTATAAGTTTATTTAAACTATGCCTCCAAAAAGTACAACTTCTCCTGCATGAAACGAGGCCTCATGCAACTGCATCATTGGAAAAAAAAAGTTATGACTGTTGAAATGCAAGGAGGCAAAAACTAAAAATATGTGGTTTTCGCATCTCGCATATTTAAAAAAATACGTGAAAATATGTGTTGTAGCCATTGAAGAAAATGGGAAACGTATTAGTGGGATTTATGAGCGCTGATTTTTTGCAGAATATGCAGTTATTACATGAAAAAATATGTGTAAAAAAACCACTGTGTGAACATAACCTTACATAAGTATCTCATTCCCTTGCAATTTTTGTGGAAGTGTCCCCCCCATAGCAGAAAATAGAAATACTCTCACTGTGGGACACAGAATGCTATAGACCTCTATTACTGACATAATTGGTGCAACTGCTAACAACAAAGAGATGAGGTTAGGACCGTGAGGGAGGTCTTTTGGGCTTAGGCTTTGTTCAACACACTAGGCCTCAAATATCAAAACTGTCTGTGCTGCCCATAGCAACCAAGCAAAGCCTGTAGCAACCAATCAGAACTCAGCTTTCATTCTTCCACAGCAGTATAAAATCTGAGCTCTGATTGGTTGCTACAGGCTCTGATTGGTTGCTATGGGAAACAAAAACAGTCTTACTGCTGGACAATTCGGTAATTGCACCAGAATTCTGATACAACTTGCACCCATACCACTGGAATTTGCTTTGCACCACATTTATTATGCGTTTTAGTCAGTTTTTAGACATTTCTGAGCCTTGTCCAACAAAAGGGGTAGGAGTTTGCACAAAAATGCACAAAATAAGGCACTCCAAATACACGCTAGTCTAAGTTTACTCCGCCTAAGGTTACGGCCACACAGCAGTGACAAAATACCAGTCAGATTCTGATTAAATCCGATTCTAATTCTATCGTCTTTTGAACAGTTTAAGGCTATGTTCACACGGCATAATTGCGGGGCGTAATTACGCCGGGTGTTCGGGAGCTCGCCGGCCCCATAGACATTCATTACTAGTGGCGCGTATTCGCCGCTAGTAATTGACATGTCACTTATCTCCCCCTTGCCGCGTATTGTGCGAGAGGGGAGAGGAGACATAATCCATAGTTCTCTATAAGAACTGTGGATTACCGTAATGACTGAGATGCATTTCGCCCGTATTTGAGCGCAGTACAGCACGAAATACAGACCGAAATGCGCCCCAGTTAAAGCCATGTGAACTTAGCCTTAAGGGATGGTTCTCTACGCGTTTTGCGCATTCAGTCGTCCCCCTAAACATTGAACAGTACATTTTTATCCCTAAAACCTGGCGGAAGAATGTACGTTCCAAGTTTTGTTTTTTGAAGGTTATCAGATTTGAGATCCGACCATCAGAACATCTGAGCCGTGTAGACTAGTGCACTGATTTTCTATTGACGTCTATGGGGATGGGTGACAGTCGGTTTTCAGACTTTTTTTTTTTAAAACCCTTCTTTGTGGATGGACCCTAAGTATCAGATAGTATTGATAAATTTGCCCTAGTATCTTTTGACATGTATTTTGGTGCGTAATACAAGCATAGCCTGCACCAGAAGCAAATTCAGTGGAAATACACGCCCTTGTGCACATACCGTGTTTCCCCGAAAATAAGACCTCGTGCAATTTTTTTTCAAGCTTAGAAATATTAGGCCTCCCCTGAAATTAAGACCTAGCGGCAGTCATTGCAACAAGAATACCTATCACCTCCACACAAACACACAAAAATTGATAGTAGATGAAATTATAAGACTTCTCAAATACATATTATCAACAATTCAGAGGATTTAGCTCAGAATCATAGGGAGAAGTGTTTTACTTTCACTTTGTCAGGAGATCCTACAGGAAGCTGTGGAAGTTACCAACTTAGCAGGTGGAGCTGACTGCATAGCTGCTTGTACAGGGTGATCTGAGTCTCTCACTACATACACAGCACACTGATGAGATAGTGTGACTGAAGTTACCTGTTGCTTCAGAGTTGGGCTGGTTATGCTGATGTTTGTGATAACAAGACTACAGTATATTAATAAATTATGATTTTTTTGTTCAACAATAAATATGAATTCTTGTTCATGGAAAAATAAGACGTCCCCTGAAAATAAGACCTTGTGCATTCTTAGGGGCAAAAATGAATATAAGACACTGTCTTATTTTTGGGGAAACAGGGTAGAATATTTTATTGTGTCATTTTTTTCAAGCACCAATCTCTGGGATTGTCACAGAGATTGGATTACTCAATTAATAGGCCGGATGTGGTAGCCGGAAAGTTATAATTTCTTTATTTTAGGAGTAGTAAAATGGCAGCTACAGAGGCCTTCTTTAAGCATCCAGCTGCCATGGACACTGCTCAGCATCCCACGATCTTGTCGCATGGCGAGCGATCGGGGAACGAGCAGTGTGTAGCACTGTTCCTCATTCAAGGACAGTGTCTAAGGGGTTAAAAAGCAGGAATTGTAGGCGTCTCTGATCCCTGCTGATAGCGGCAGGTGTCAGCTATAATTGACAGCAGGCACCCATCACCTATAAAGCTCCTTACCTACAGCATGATATACCCATACTTCATATGTTGGTAAGAGGTTAAAGGGGTCGTCTCATCTCAAAGTTTCATAGAATGCATGAATGAAATAATGTTGCTTTGCTTTGTCACTTCCTGGTTAAGCTGTCTGTAATTAGCATATGAGCTCCGTTTATTCAGAATTCTCTGTTTATTAGTCTAGATTAAATAAATTATCTTCTCTGAGGTCTGGAGAAGCTTCTGTAAACAGTAGAGTAATTACTGTCTTTTGTCTGAAAGATCAGATAACACACAAGCTTTTACACTGCCGGCCGCTACCTGTGTGATGACATCACACCCTGCTATCAGATAGAACAAACAACAGGGGAGATGGAGTACACAGGTTGGTCACTTGGGAAACCCGAGAGAGCTCAGAAGGTGATAAAATCACTTGTAGCTCCTTAACAAAAAAGATGAACAAAGCAATATATTTGGAAAACGTCTTCATTTATCGTTCCATACATTTTGAAAGCTAATCCTTGTAGTGAGACAACCCCTTTAAATGTATGTGGCTGAGCTGCCATACCACACACAACCTGTGGACAAGAGGGGCACTGTTTTTGGAAAGAAACAGCTATGTTTTGCTCACACTGTACAACCCCTTTAAGCCAATGCTTAACTTTACACTCTGTAGCATCATGTGTATCCCCTCGGGTGCAGATAACAGATGCCATCACGTTGTTAAAAATAGTAAAAAAAATTCAATTTTGCACATATTTGAAAGTGATTGGTTATTTTCCCGGGAAGACTGGACCTCCGCCATGAAGGAAAATGATGCCAATAACTGGCCTCGCCCGCAGCTGAGTCATGTACTGGTGTGGAAAACACAGACAATTACAGCCTAAAATCCTGCAGCGCTGAAAGCTTCTCTGTGGTGTCACCTTTACCCCACATACATGGTAAATGACCGATGCTGCTCATACTTCGGCACACCGAGCCCACATCTGTCTGTGAAGCTGAAAAATTCTAACAGGAATTGGTTGGAGATGATTAAGTATTCGAACAACGTGAAGAACAAATCTCTATATAAATAGATTCCTTGTTTGCAGGATTGTGAATAAAGCCATTGAGTCTGCAGCGAGGTTACATTTTACTAGATTTGTGGAGGCAGCTGTGATTCTACTACATGCAAACACCTCACCTACAGGGCCAGGCGGAGGCGAGGTATAGAGTATTACGAATCTGTCCAGTGGTCGGTCCTGTTGGAGGTTGTAATCTCCTATGTCTAGAGTATAATAGAATTATATTATGATCATGTCCAACAGTTGGATCATGTTGGGGGTTATAGTGGTTTATGTATAGAGTATAACAGAATGTATTACAGTCAGGTTATGTGGGGTTTATAGTGTTCTATATTTAGGGTATAATAGAAAGGTATTATTATCATCTCCAGTGCTCGGTCATGTTGGTAGCTGTAGTGTTCTTTAGAGTATAATAGAAAGGTATTATAGTCATATCTAGTGATCAGATAATATTTGTAGTGTAGCATAGACTATGATAGATTGGATTATAGTTATCTCCAGTGACCACGTCATGTTGGGGGTTGTAGTGTTCTATGTATAGAGTATAAAAGAATAGTATTCTGGTTATGTCCAGCAGTCAGGTCATATGGGATTTGTAGTGTTCTGTGGTTAGAGTATGGTAGGAAGGTACTATCGTCATGTCCAGTGGTTGGTCATGTTAGTGGTTGTAGTGTTCTATTTATAGAGTATAATAGAAAGTTATTATAGTCATGTGCACAGGTCAGATTATGTTTGTAGTGTTCTATGTATAGAGTATTAAACATGCTCATGTATGGTTAGGTCATGTTGGAGGTTGTAGTGTTCTACAGTGAGGAAAATAAGTATTTGATACACTGGATTTTTTGCCACCTACAAAGAAGGGAGAGGTCTGTAATTTTTATCATAGGTACACTTCAACTGCGAGAGACAGAATCTAAAAAAAATCCAGAAAATAATTATTTAATTAATTTGCATTTCATTACATGAAATAAGTATTTGATACAATCGAAAAAGAGAACTTAATGTTTGGTAGAGAAACCTTTGTTTGCAATTATAGAGGTCAGACGTCTCCTTAGTTCTTGACTAAGTTTACTCACACTGCAGCAGTGATTTTGGCCCACTCCTCCATACAGATCTTCTCAAGATCTCCAGAGTTTCAGCTCCTTCCAACGATTTTTCGATTGGGTTCAGGTCTGGAGACTGGCTAGGCCACTCCAGGACCCTGAAATGCTTCTTCCGGAGCCACTCCTTATTTGCCTTGGCTGTGTGCTTCCAGTCATTATCATGCTGGTAGACTCAGCCGCGACCCATCTTCAATGCTCTTACTGAAAAAAGAGGTTGTTGGCCAAAATCTTAAGGTTATATTTAAGGTTATATTTCAGTAGGATTAGAGAAGAAAAAACTTGGGTTCAGGCTGTCCCCAGCCTTAATTCTTTCACGAATTTGGTCAAACCAGAGCTGAATCAGAAAATTGTATTATCCTTATATGCAATGACGAAGTCTTGTTGGGAGGTGTGATGCTCTGCAGTCTTTGTTTTTGAGAAACCACGGACATTCTAAATCGTACAAGTATGTTATTTTACTTTATTCACTTATCAAAAAAGAAAGAATAAAGAAGTAAAAAACTTTTGCATAATATCTGCCTTTATATGAATATAAAGTTTAGTGCTCTATTAATATAATACTTGTTATATGCTCACATTGAGATTTGTGGTGTCCTTTGTGTAGAATATAACAGAAGTGTTTTATGGTCATGGCTAGTGCTTAGGTCATGTTGGGAGGTGTAGTATTCAATATATAGAGTATAATAAAATTATATCACAGACATGCCCCATGGTGGATGTTTTTGTCTGTACTAAGTAGTATAGTATCATGGTCATGTTTTCTAATTGTGAATACATGGAAGAAATATATGTGAATGTAAAGGATTATAGAAAGGCCTTTAAACCCATTGTAACCACTGAGCTACCATGTCGCTATTTCAGCTGGATTACAATTGCCAGTTGGATCCTGCTTCTTCCAAGCTGGTTAGTTCCCTAATAACCTCTATCATGTAGACATATCCTGGATTACAGTGGAGTTGGTGTATGACTCCTCTTGGTATATACTTAAAGAGAACCTGTCACATAGATTATGCCCCCTTGCTGAGGGTAGCACAAGCTAGTGTCAGACCTGCTGTGTCCAGCGCTGTGCCCCTTATTCTGTGAGATGCTGCAGTTTTCGAATATTTAATGCTCAAATCTGCAGTTTTCAGCCAGAAAAGAGTCATTAAAAGAGTCAGTTTTTTTCAAACCCCGCCCACCTGAGACTAGCCCCGCTCACAAACTAATAAACCTATTACTTTGAATAGGTAGAAACAGGTGAATAACTGCCAGGTAGGCGGGGCTAGCCTTTGGTGGACGGGGCTAACACCTGCTCATGAATAAGATTTGAGGGGTAAATGCTCTAAAACTCCAGCATCTTTCAGAATAAGGGGCACAGCGCTGGAAACAGCAGGTCTGACACTAGGTTGTGCTGCCCTCAGCAAGGGGGGCATAACCTATGTGACAGGTTCCCTTTAAGGGGGTGTTCCGGGAGCGAAGAATGCTCGTTGGTCTGTCGGCACATCATAAAGAATGGAAGAAAAGACTCATACTTACCTCCCAGAAGCCAACCCGTTCACTCCCTGGTGCCAGTCCCTTCATTGTTCACCTGACAGGTGCAGCCAATCACATGCCACAGTGATCACGTGCAGATGACATTGTTGCCTGTGATTGGCTGCACCAGTCATGTGAACGATGAACGTACACTGCTTACTTCCTGGATTAACGGACTGGCATCGGGGAGTGAGTGGGAGCGTCTGGGAGGGAAGTATGAGTCTTATCTCCTACTCTTTATCATACGCCGACAGACCAACGAGCATTGTTAGGTCTCAAAACACTACTTTAAAGGGAATTTTTCACCAATTATTTTGTGTTTTGTGCTATTTAAAACCAGATACTGATAAATATCCTTTTCTTCTACTGCATCAGGTTTTATAATGGCAATTTGCATATACTCCAGAATGTTATAAAGAGTGATCAGCTTAACAGCAATTAATTGCAAAGTCAATAGTTGCCTAGAAAATGAACTTTTCCCCCAAAAACACATTTCAACTTCATTGCAGGCCTGCCTTAAAAGGACCAGCTAACATCGTTTCAGTGATTGCTCCATTAACACAGGTGTGGGTGTTGATGAGGAACAGGGGGAGATCAATCTGTCATGATTAAGTAAGAATCACACCACTGGGACACTTTAAAAGGATGCTGTTGCTTGGCATCATTGTTTCTCTTCTGTAAACCATGGTTATCTCTAAAGAAACACGTGCAGTCATCATTGCACTGCACAAAACTGCCTAACAGGGAAGAGTATCGCAGCTAGAAAGATTGCACCTCAGTCAACAATCTATCGCATCATCAAGGAATTCAAGGAAAGAGGTTCCATTGTTGCCAAAAAGGCTCCAGGGCGCCCAAGAAAGACCAGCAAGCACCAGGACCGTCTCTTAAAAGTGTTTTCAGCTTTGGATTCGGGCTACCAGCAGTGCAGAGCTTTCTCAGGAATGGCAGCAGGCAGTTGTGAGTGCATCTGCACGCACTGTGAGGCGGAGACTCATGGAGCAAGGCCTGGTGTCAAGGAGGGCAGCAAAGAAGCCACTTCTCTCCAGAAAAAAACATCAGGGACAGACTGATATTCTGCCAAAGGTACAGGGAGTGGACTGCTGAGGACTGGGGTAAAGTAATTTTCTCTGTTGAATCCCCTTTCCGAATGTTTGGAACATCTGGAAAACAGCTTGTTGGGAGAAGACAAGGTGAGCGATACCCCCAGTCTTGTTTCATGCCAACTGTAGAGCATCCAGAAAACCTACATGAGAGGGTTTTTTCTCAGCAAAGGGAATCGGCTCTCTAACAGTCTTGCCTAAAAAACACATCCATGAATAAAGAATGGTACCAGAATGTCCTCCAAGAGCAACTTCTCCCAACCGTCCAAGAGCAGTTTGGTGATCAACAATGCCTTTTCCAGCATGATGGAGCACCTTGCCATAAAGCAAAGGTGATAACTAAATGGCTTAGGGAACAAAACATAGAGATTTTGGGTCCATGGCCTGGAAACTCCCCAGATCTTAATCCCATTGAGAACTTGTGGTCAATCATCAAGAGACGGGTGGACAAACAAAAAACCAACAAATTGTGACAAAATGCAAGCATTGATTGTGCAAGAATGGACTGTATCAGTCAGGATTTGGTCCAGAAGTTGATTGAGAGCATGCCAGAGAGAATTGCAGAGGTCCTGAAGAAGAAGGGTCAACACTGCAAATATTGACTTGCTGCATTAACTCATTCTAACTGTAATAAAATAAAAGCTTTTGTTAATCATAATATGATTGCACATGTATTTCTGTATGTGATAAAAACATCTGACAAAACACACATAAAAACCAGAGGGCAACAGATCATGTGAAAATATAATATTTGTGTCATTCTCAAAACTTTTGGCCATGACTGTAGACGACTGAATTGACAAATCTACAATCAGAAAATAAAAACTGCTAAGAAAAGAAATTGCATCAGGGTCTTCATTTAATGAGTAAAAAAAACCAATTGGCGACAGATTCCCTTTAACAGTATTTAGAGAGATGCTTTACAGCAGCTTCAAGGACATAAGAGCTTGTCAACAGGAGCAGACCCATTGACTTCTTTGGGAATTTTCTAGGTACGCTCTGTGGCCGGGAAAGAAGTCAGTGTCCAGGGTGAGGATTTTGATGACACATTCCATTTAAGAAAAGAGCTGTGGATATTCCCATCCCTATCTGTAATTACATTGATTCCTGGGCTGCTAGGTTTCATTTTATAATACAGTAGACAATTCAGAAATAGAAGGATCTGACCACTGTGTCTAAATAAAACAGTAAAGTATAAGCCTCCGATGAAAGTCATGTGAATCCTATTATGCAAATGCCTCACAAAGTGTAACAATTTACAGTTTGTAATGTAATCTAATAATCTGCTTGATTAGCTCAGGATTGTGTACCCTTTCAATTAAACAGATTAAAGCAGATGTTAAGGCTTCAGCACTGGAGATCTGCAAGATGCAGAAAAAGACAGGCCAGACTACAGCGAAGACTGAAGGGGAGCATTGGGTCCAACACAGTATGGGTAAGTTCACATGATGTATTGCGGCGCGTACAGTATACGCCGCAATACATTGTGTCTTTCGGGAGCTTGCGCTAATACGCGTGTACTCCCGCGGCGCGGGGGGGAAGAGGGGCGACAGCCCGCCAACCCCATTGACATTCATTACTTGCAGCTCGTATTCGCCGTGAATAATTGACATGTCACTTATCTCCCCGCGTGTACAATACGATTGTATTGTACGAGCGGGGAGAGGAGGCGTAATCCATAGTTCTCTATTTCGGCACGCATCTTGCTCGTATTAGAGCGCAAATACGCGGCGAAATGCGTGCTGAAATTACGCCGTGTGAACATACCCTATGGGGTAATTGATGGCTCCTAAGGAATAGAGAAATAGTACAGAAGAAGGGATAACATTCAGCACAGGGGCAACATTGCAATCTTCCCCCATAGCAGCATGTATGAAGCCCATGGACAAACTTGTTTTTTGTGCTAAAAAGGACATGTAAAGTATGTTCCAGTTCCTTTAATTGTTGCTTTAGTTAAATGAACAATCTACACCAAAGTTATGTACTATGATATGTCTAGAGCAAGTCCTCAGGGGTGGAGCATGACACAAGCATTCAAAGAACATTTGGAGAGTCCCGTAAGCTTCCTTTGATGATCCTGTCGCTTGATGCGGAGAAGGCTTTCGATAGGATATCGTGGCCTTCTCTTCATTAAACATTGGCCCATATTGGTTTGTGTCATGTCCTTCTCTCCAAAATTGCCGCTCTTTATCTGTCCCAAAATTCACAGTGAAAGAATAAACTCAATTAAAAAATAACTTTTACTCGATATACATTAAAAAGTGCCCTTGCACCTAAAATAAACACCATAATAAAGTCTCCTAGAAAACACCTCGATCGCTCTCGTCCTAGATAGACTAAACAAAGGTGCTAAGACCTAAGGGTGAAAATGCCCCCTTCAGCAGAGCGATCGCCCCGAAAGGAGCGGCCCCACTTAATGAGAGCACACCCCCAGATCAGCACCAAATTCACTAAATAAAATCCCTAACTGGGTACCGAAGATCTTAAACTCTCAGTTATAATCTCTTGATAACAGTACAAGATCAAAACAATCTAGGAGAAACAAGAATATAATTTCTTAAAATCATTTAGTCACTTATCCTTAATGGATACAAAATCATTTTTGTTAATCACCCGACGCGTTTCCCCCAAACAAAGATTATGCAGGGTTCATCAGGGGTCAATTGAACATAAATCCACAAAGACTATTGCAACGGCATTTATAAGATGATACAAAAAGATACTTAGCAATGATGTGTTCTATTCGATGCCTCAGTGATGATGACGCCGCCATTCACCACAACTCCCGCTCAGATATTTAAATGAACGCTACCGGAAGTGACCTCACTGATGGATATTCAATTCCTCCGGATGTAATGATAAACTATAAGGGACATAGTTGTATTGTCCGTTACCTTTCTTGAGATTAGGTCACCACAACGCCAGGACAGCAGCTGCCATCCCTGCATATAGCGTCAATGTCCATCTCGGCAGCGCTGATCCCGCTACGGAAACTCACGCGCAGAGGGTCGTTCGTAATCACGAACTACTGAACGGGAATCACGTCCAGAGTCGCGCATGTCTACATTATGGGATAGCAAGGAGAATAACCTATGTTGGATACTAATATACGTGACCACGCTCTTTATTTGTCCCCATCGGCACGCGTCAAGGTTAATGGATCCCTCTCTGAGCCATTCCCCATTTTTAATGGAACTCGGCAGGGTTGTCCCCTCTCTCCGCTTCTATATGTATTGATCATGGAGAACCTACTGGCCTCCATTAGAGGTAACCCCGACATTAAGGGGATCCCCATTGGAGCGCAAGAACACAAATGCTCCGCGTTTGCGGATGACCTACTGGTATAGATTTCAAATCCACATATTTCACTTAAGGCTTTGATGGCGGTCATATCGCAATTTGGAAATTGGTCCAACTTTAAGATCAATTCCTCCAAATCGGAAGCGCTTAATGTTGTTCTGCGGAGCATGCTCTTCTTCAGCTGAACTTTCCCTTTGCTTGGCTCAGTGGGGGTATAGCTTACCTCGGTGTCCGTATTTCTGCTGACCTTTCCAAATTATTTGCAGATAATTTCATTCCTCTTCTAAATCAGACAATCAAGGATTTAGACACCTGGTCTAAAAAAGACCTTTCATGGTTTGGTAGAATAAATGCACTTAAAATGTCGGTCCTTCTGAAATTCTTATATTTATTTCAAACAATCCCGATCACCATCCATTCCTCATTCTGAAAAAATCTCCGAAGGTGTTTTTCTATGTTTGTCTGGTCCACGCGTAAACCTAGAATTGCATATGATGTGTTGACTAGACCTAAAGATGCGGGAGGGGTAGGTCTCCCAGACTGTAGGCTATATCATTTGGCCGCAGCCTATGCACGTTTTTTGGCTTTGGCCCTGGATCAGGGGAAGAGGGTGTGGGTTCAGCTAGCGGCGGATCTATGTTCTCGGTTAGTGGCGGTGCTCCCCTGGATCTGGACTCATTTGCTCAATTATCAGCTCTCATCTTCCTTTAGTACAAGGCACACTTTGGCTACCCTCTATGCGCATAGGCACTCCTTTAATCTAATTGATCGTGAGGGCCCATGTGTGCCGGTCACTGATCACCCAGAATTTCCCCCTGGAGCGTCTTCGGCCACTTTCCTCGGGGGCAGGAAGGCCGTTCCCTTGCGCTTCTCACATGTTGTGGCGGCAGGCAGATTGAAATCTTGCCATAGTATTCTTGGTGGGGATGACATTCCTGCAGGAGCTTTTTTCCAATATATCCAGCTCTCTCATTTTTTTGACAAAATTAAATTAAAATTGGACCTGACCAGGCTGCCGACAGATTTTGAGAGGCCATGCACTCTCCATTGTGTACAGGTTGCTACTCTCCGCTCCTTCCTCCCAGCGCCCGTCTTACTGTAGTGCCTGGGAAGGTGAGTTGGGACTCTCCTTCTCTGATCTCCAATGGCATAGATGCTTTCAGCTGACCCATAAGGCTATGATAGCCTCTAAGTATCAAGAAACATGATACAAAGTACTTTCCAGGTGGTACAGGGTGCCTGCTGTTTTGCACAAATGGTACCCGTTGGTATCGGACCGGTGTTGGAGATGTGGGAGCGGAGTGGGCACCATGACCCATATTTGGTGGGGCTGTCCCCAGCTTAGGGGATTCTGATCTGCAGTTATAATAGTGATCAAGGAATTAACAGGAATATCAGTCCCTGATACCCCAGAAGCTCTGCTGCTCTACATGTTTGACATGCCTATAAATAGGTTCAAGAAATCCCTCCTCCGTTACTTGTTACAGGCTGCTAAGTCTATCATCCCGCGAAAGTGGAAATCTCCCACACCCCCCTCGATAGAGGAATGGTATGCAGAGATTGAATCTATGCAAAGAATGGAGGAGCTGATTTCACATAATGATGATCAATTGCTCAGGTGCCAGCGTACCTGGTTTCACTGGACCACTTTTAAGACCTCCCAGTTATATCTCTCCATCTCTAGTTGAGGCCGCATTTTTCATGACCTGATTGGATGGGTCTTGCCTGGGGGTTCGTCCCCGAATTTAGAGGACCCTGAGGGGGTGGGGGAGCCATCTGTGGCCTAGCAGTACTATCCTGGACATGGCTCAGGGCATGGGATAGTCTCTGTATTTCCTCCTTTCTCCCCTTACTCCCTTCCCATCCCTTTTGTTTTCTGTATGGTCTTCGTGCTTTGTGTAGTGTGTAGTTTGTCTATGTAACTGTTATCTACTGTACTCCAGTTGGGGGTTTTGGTGTTGTACACCATTCCGCAATACGTTCCATCACAACGAGATGTTAATGTAACTTGTTTAGTTCATTATTCTAAGTTGATCACATGTCTTGGTTGTAAGATGCACATTTATGATACTGACATTACTGGTGCGGAAATCCGCACATCTGTTATTTTACTTTGTGCTACTATTTGTAATACTTAATTTCCTTAAATAAAATTACGTTTTGAATTTGAAAAAAAAAACACAACATTGGAGAGAAGTCATGTTCCCCCTCCATGGGCTTTTGCCATAACTTGATGTAACTGGTTTGCCTGGAGTAATCTTTTCTATCATGTATCAAACTCAAGACCCAGGCATTGAATTTGACCCGCTGTGTCATCTTATGTGGCCTGTGAGAGCAGACAAAGGGGAAAGGATCTTTCCCCAGAGGATGCAGCCAGCGCCCAAGTAAAGGGAGCGGGCGCCATCTTGGATTGTGAGCTCTGCCGCACACCTCCACATTAGGCTATGTCTACACAGCAAATGTTAAAATGCCATCCAAAATCCTATGGCATTTTAACATCATCGTACCACGTTTCTTGGCGCAGGCTTACGCAAAAAATGCGTACAATTTTCAGATTTCCCTCCGGCCCAGTACATTGACTGTATGGGAATCCGGCGGAAGATAGAACATAACAGACGCCATAGCACAAATGTGAATGGAGCCTTAGGATCACAGTCCAGGGATATCTTTACACCAAAAGTCTCTAAGTTATGCACATGGGGAGGAAAAATCCTTTCCATGATTACTTGTTAAATGGAAAAAGGCTGGGGAAAAGTGACTGGAGAAGGATTTGGGAATCCTATTGGACAGTAAACTAAATTGTAGCAGCCAGTGTCAGGCAGCAGCAGCCAAGGCAAATAGGATTATGGGGTGTATTAAAAGCGGCATAGATGCACATGATGATAACATCATTCTCCCATTATACAAGTCACTGGTCAGACCACACATGGAATATTGTGGCCAGTTTTGAACAGGTACAAAGGCAGCAACAAAAATAATAAAAGGAGTATATCAGGGGTCAATACAGAGATCTCTCCCAGGATCTATTTATACCCAGGACTGTATCCAGAACAAGCGGGCGTCCTCTACATCTTGAGGAAAGAAGGTTTCTACATAAATACAGTGGGTACGGAAAGTATTCAGACCCCTTTAAATTTCTCACTCTTTCATTGCAGCCATTTGGTAAAAAAGTTAATTGATTAATGTACATGCTGCACCCCCCCCCCCCCCCATCCTGAAGGGAAAAAACAGACCTGAACATAATTTAGCAAATTTATTAAACAAGAAAAACTGAAATATCTCATGGTCTTAAAGTATTCAGACCCTTTGCTCAGTATTGAGTAGAAGCACCTTTTGAGCTAGTACAGTAATGAGTCTTCCTGGGGATGATTCAATAAGTTTTCACACCTGGATTTGGGGATCCTCTGTCATTCTTCCTTGCAGATCCTCTCCAGTTCCCTCAGGTTGGATGGTGAACGTTGGTGGACAGCCATTTTCAAGTCTCACCAGAGATGCTCAGTTGTGTTTAGGTCAGGGCTCTGGCTGGGCCAGTCAAGAATGGTCACAGAGTTGTTCTGAAGCCACTGCTTTGTTATTTTAGCTGTGTGCTTAAAGTCATGGTCTTGTTGGAAGATGAACCTTCGGCCCAGTCTGAGGTCCAGAGCGTCTGGAAGAGGTTTTCATCCAGGATCTCTCTGTACTTGGCCGCATTAAGCTTTCCTTCAATTGCAACCAGTCGTCCTGTCCCTGCAGCTGAAAAACACCCCCCATAGCATGAAGCTGCCACCACCATGTTCACTGTTGGGATCAGACCAGAGAATCTTATTTTTCAAAGTCCAGGAGTCCTTCATGTGTTTTTTTGCAAACTGCATGCGGCTTTCATGTGTCTTGCACTGAGGAGAGGCTTCCGCACTCTGCCATAAAGCCCCGACTGGTGGAGGCTGCAGTGATAATTGACTTTGTGGAACTTTCTCCCATCTCCCTACTGCATCTCTGGAGCTCAGCCACAGTGATCTTGGGGTTCTTCTTTACCTCTATCACCAAGGCTCTTCTCTCACGATTGCTTAGTTTGGCTGGATGGCCGGGTCGAGGAAGAGTCGTGGTCGTCCCAAACTTCTTCCATTTAAGGATTATGGAGGCCACTGTGCTCTTAGGAACCTTGAGTGCTGCAGAAATTATTTTGTAACCTTGGCCAGATCTGTGCCTTGCTACAATTCTGTCTCTGAGCTCCTTGGGCAGTTCCTTAGACCTCATGATTCTCATGTGCTCTGACATGCACTGTGAGCTGGGAGGTTTTATATAGACAGATGTGTGCCTTTCCTAATCAAGTCCAATCAGTTTAATTAAACACAGCTGGACTCCAATGAAGGAGTAGAACCATCTCCAGGAGCATCAGAAGGAAATGGACAGCATGTGAGTTAAATATGAGTGTCACCGCAAAGGGTCTGAATACTTATGATCATGTGATATCAGTTTTTTTTATATAATAAATTTGCAAAAATATCTACATTTCTGTTTTTTTTCTTTCAAGATGGGTGCAGTGTACATTAATGGCAAATTAACTTTTTTGATCTTACCAAATGGCTGCAATAAAAGAAAGCGTGAACAATTTAAAGGGGTCTGAATACTTTCCGTACCCACTGTGTATAAGTGGATTCTTTACTGTAAGACCAGTGAGACTGTGGAACTCTCTGCCAGAGGAACTTGTCATGGTAAATTCAATGACAAAAAGTTCAAAAAGGGTCTGGGTGCATTTCTATATGTAATAATATAACAAGTTCTAGTGACCAGGATTCTGGAGAAGGGTCTGGATACATTTCTAGATGTAATAACAAGTTCCAGTGACCAGGATTCTGGAGAAGGGTCTGGATACATTTCTAGATGTAATAACATAAGTTCTAGTGACCAGGATTCTGGAGAAGGGTCTGGATACATTTCTAGATGTAATAATATAACAAGTTCTAGTGACCAGGATTCTGGAGAAGGGTCTGGATACATTTCTAGATGTAATAATATAACAAGTTCTAGTGACCAGGATTCTGGAGAAGGGTCTGGATACATTTCTAGATGTAATAATATAACAGGTTATAGTGACCAGGATTCTGGAGAAGGGTCTGGATACATTTCTAGATGTAATAATAGAACAAGTTACAGTGACCAGGATTCTGGAGAAGGGTCTGGATACATTTCTAGATGTAATAATAGAAAAAGTTCTAGTGACCAGGATTCTGAAGAAGGGTCTGGATACATTTCTAGAGATCATAAGAGAACAAGTTATAGTGACTAGGATTCTGGAGAAGGGTCTGGATACATTTCTAGATGTAATAATATAACGAGTTATAGTGACTGGGATTCTGGAGAAGGGTCTGGATACATTTCTAGATGTAATAATAGAACAAGTTATAGTGGGGAAAGGTCGCTAATCCAGGGTTTTATTCTGATTGAAGTCGGGAAGAATTTTTTTCGCTAAAAGGAGGACAATTGGCTTCTACGTAATGGGGTTTTTTACCTTCCTCTGGATCAACACTAGCACTTTAGGCTGAATTGGATGAATGTCTATCTTTTTTTGGCCTCAGAAACTATGTAACCTAGTAAAGTATTTGCTGGACTTACCTTGTTCAGAATTCAGTTACACTTTCTTCTCCGTTCCTGCCTAAAGTTAAATTCAGTGCATTGTGAGAGCTCAGATGAGGACTGCACAAATCAGTGCAAAGCTATTGGGTCAAGTGTCCTTAAACGGTGAAAATAAACTGCTGTGTTTCCAAGGGCAACAAGCAACATTTTATCTGCAGCTTTGGATGTGAATGGAGTAAAGTTTTGATTTAAGTAAAAATATACAAAAACAGTGGAGAAAAAGCAATTGTAACATATTACATAGATTCAAACTGTTCAATGGGGTTTGATCTCAGTAAAGCTGTGCGAGTTATCCTCCTTTTTTTTGCACGTGTAGTAATGACACCTATCTATGGCACCGCTGTGAATGAGGGTAAGCTTAAATAATAGACTGCAGGCCACAAACCTAATGTCTTAAGTTACTTTATTTCCTTGTAATCATACATGTGAAAAAGAACGTGAACATATTTTACATACAGGACATGGCAAATGGTCACATGACAGTTTCCACAAAGGGGCACAAGCGCACCGGTCAGTTGTAAGTGGACTGTACTTTATTGCTGTGCAGCATGGATGTCGTAACACGCTTTGCTCCATCGGTCCTTCTATGACCGACCGGTGAAGGCTATCCTATTGCTTGGTAGCTCATGTCACACAACACTAATAGGTCAATGCTGCAAAAGCTGAAGATGTTGTGCTCACCTGTCTGGTACTCTAGAAGCCTTTATCAGCCTGTTCCCCCTTCTGTAAAGGCGGGTATTTTGTGGGACTAGTCTACAAGCGCAAGTTTTAGTATAGAAGTACACTGGCGTCTAGCGGTGGCACTTGCCTACAAAATAGCCACCACCACTACAGCTATAGAAGAGAGGCGAAAAGATAGGAGTTAAAAAAAAAAAACCACCACTATATAAATTAAAATAATACATTAGTCCGAAAATGACAGACTATATATAGGACATGGCAAATTTTACAAATTATTTACAATCTTAACCCTACAACTTCTCTCTCAGTGACTATCGCTCTATGGGCTATGCTCACAGTAAATAACTAGTTAGGTAAAGGTTAGCCCCAGGCCAGGTTTAGGTATCGCAGCACAGCTCAGCCTAACAGAACCGATCCAGTGACAAATCAATAACACATGTCTAATACGGTTCCTTTACATGGACCCTCTGAAAAGACCCTTGACGACAGTAACAAGGACCACCATAGTATTCCCATAAATACAAGACAAATCATGTCGAACGCAAACAGACCCCAGTAATAAATTGCACATATTGATTTGCAAACACAACTTTTTCCATGTAAATAAAACATAACGTGCATCATTTTCCCCTATAAAACATCATTCTCCCTATAACACTCAGGGTATTGTGATATACATAGGTTTACCTTTACAAATGTCAGGTTTTGCTGTTGGGTCGCACCCCTCTTAGTGTACTGTGGCTCCTGTTGAAGCATTTCTTACCCAAGTTGGTACTAAAATTTTGGAAATCAGGTGAAAAAAAAAAAAAAAGTGGAATTCCTCTATAACACAAGTCAAAGACATCTATAATGGAAAGTATGAACTGTATCAAAGGGGTAATGAAGCTTTCCAAGGCACTGTGGCCCCAATATCTAGTGGGGGCTGAGCTCTCTGACCCCTATTGTTATTTTATGCCATGTCTTTACAATAGGACAGAAGATAAATCTAGGTAAAATTCCCCTTTAAGGGTAAAACACATGATGTACTAAAAGTATGTACATTATATATTTACCGTGACGTCATTGCTTATAATAGTTAATATACGATGTCCTGTAGGTTATAAGTACAAATATCCCTTAATGTTTGACCCCAATGTTACATTATGCTCATTAAGCTTTAGAATGGTTATAACATACAGAGGATGTATCTGAGGGCCGATGGCATCACTTTGTTAGGCAACCTTGTGTACGCCTACAGCAAATTATGCATCTTTGGTCAAGTTCACATCTATATTGATGGTTCCATTTGGCGCTTCTGTCGCAAAGTCTGTCAAAATTGAAAGAAAAATATACATAGCATGCAGGGGCATTTTTTCCGTTAACATGACAGATACCATGAAGGGAAACGTGATGGACTCTTCGGTAATAAGCAGGGTCCGTTGAGCCCCATTGGTATGCGTCATGTAATGGATCTCCGAACAGAACCACTGACACAGATGTGAACCGGGCCTTAGAAGCCGCAATGGAATTTGGTGACCACTATAGATTACATGGTCAGATACCTCTTTGCTTCTTTCTTTCTTAATACCTCTATAGTTTACAATAGGAGATCATGTATATTTTGTTCTCAAGCTCACATCAAATATTACAATACTCCTTTAGTTGACTGCACTTTATGTACATTTTAGTTGTGGAACCATCTCAAATATACCTCTTATTATGGAAGTGCTCTTCTTAGTTCCAACGGCGGCTCGCTGCTCTTTAGAGCACTAAGGCTATGTCTACACGGTAGTGATTTACTATTGGAATTTTTAAGCCGATTCAGTATTTAGAATCCACAAAAATCCGATTGTAAATCATCCCCATAGACCTCAATAGAAAATCTACGCAGCTGGGATTTTCTGAGGTCAGATTTTAGGTCCGAAAGTCATGTAAAGAAAAGAAAAAAATTCTATAATCTGCCATATTCGATTTGAAAACGGCAGAGTATAGTACTGTTCAACTGAATGGGACAACCGAAATTTGGAAACCGCGGGGGGAAAAAAATAAAAAAAAACGGGACAAGAACCGGTACAAAAAATGTTTAAAATACTTGTTTTCTGCCGCGTGGATGTAGCCTTAAGTCCCTTTCTGAGAGGTTAAGGGACCTCCATTGCTGTAAATCTCACCATTTGTAATGGCATTAGGGCACTCTGTAGAGGAGTGCTCTCAAACTTGGGTTGTGAAACATCAACTCTCACCATGGACCCGCTGGTAGTTATAGTTGCACAGCTGGACAGTCACAGATTGGATTCCGTTGCTGTAGATACATCTTTTTATAGATCTATACGGCACGTCGGATGGTGATCTTATTTGGATATCTGGTTTAAATTGGTGGTTTTAATTATTAGAGTTATTTATAGACCTTATCGACAGCAAGTGATCAAGTAATAATGTGGACTATGGTTTGCATTATGAAAAATGGAATTTTAAACGTAAAGTTTAATTGAACCGCACTATATAAAAACACATAAAAGGGCAATTCACCAGGTACAAAAGAATGTAATCATATCTAACCCGGACCTCCTATGTGACTCACTACAAACACCAGCCATACTTCAAAGGCAGCAAAACAAGCCTAAAACAGCGCCATAATTGTCGTCATTTTGGATGTGGGATTGCAGCTCAGCCCCATTCTCTTCAATTGAGCAGCACTATAATACCATAGACCCTTGTGGTGCCGTTTCTGGAAGAAGGCAACCATATATTTTGAATCTGGTCATTCTTTAAGGCCTAAGGTAATCTCTTGGGGCATGGTCAGGGTACAGAACTAATACTTGTAGCTCCTTCAATGATATTCGTTCAAGTCTACGACTCTAGTTTGGATGATCACATCCATCACGGATGGATAGAAAAAAAAATAGAAACTTATTTTGTGTTCTCACAGAACAATTTCCAAGACCCCTTGTAAGAGGAACCAAAAAGGCTGCTCACGTTACTATGGTCTTATGGTTCAGAAACAGTCTACACAGAAGAAAAATTCTAAGCGGATTTGTATTAAAAGGGAAGAATGGGGGTCTCATGATTTAGGGGCCAAATTTGTGCATTATGTGTAGTATTACGGGTGGTGAATATCCTTCATGGTTATAGTTTATTATGTTTAAATACATTTGACCTCATGTCTGAAAACGGTACAACAGTAAGTCTGTCTTTGGTGCCAATAGCAACCAATCACAGCTCAGCTTTATTTTTCCAGAACACTTTATGAAATGAAAGCTGAGCTCTGACTGGTTGCTATGAGCAATAAAGACAGTCTTACTGCTAGACAGTTTTCATACATAAGGCTCATTGTCCGAGACTTAACAAGAAGCCAACTACGTAGACATGTTGGGTGTAATTTATAATAGGGACAGTTAAACTGAAGGCAATCAACCAAATCAGAACAGTACTGGAATGTGATTGGTTCTATGGGGAACATCTCCCACCCAGAGTCTGTGGTCTAGTTGTCCACATCAACCGAATAATGTATGGTTGTCACGGGAAACACAAGTTCTATGTCTTTAAGGTGAAAATATTGGAGATGGTTAAGATACTACAGTTTATAAAGGAGTTTATAAAGGAGGTATACAAAGACCATTTTGTCCATTGAACAATCAGCCATACTGGATAATAGTAACTGGTATCATGACTAAGGCCTAAAATTGACCCACATGTCCCCTCTCATAGTGTAAGGTCCGGTTCATGTCTGTTTCGGAGGTTCCGTTTAGAGCTTCTGTCTCATAGGTGGCAGTGGATTTGTTGTTTTATGACCAACAACACTTATGACGAAACTACCTCTCAATTATTTCAGGCATTTCTGTCTACTTGAATGGGTTTCAAACTCTTCAATATCTGATTGAAATTTCCATGAAATTTGCAAACCAAAAAGTCTTTACAAGAACTGCAGATGCCATTCAGTTTTCCTGACAAGTTATTTATAGGGACACTGACCAGCTGCTAAACAGTATATTTGGAGTTTTACATAAGAAGTTACAAAAGTCACAATCTACAACTTTTATGTCAAATTTTGCTAGAAGACAACAAGGGAATGTAAAATATAGGGTTTCCATGAGTCCACCACAATGGCACCCCCTGGTAGAATATTTGTGCCATCATGGAGAACGATATGGTAAAAAAAAAATTAATCTGAAAAATTGTTATTAATCCAATTCACTTTTAACTCTTAAAATCAAACACTGGAGGATCTTCAAATCTGCGAGATACACTGACCTATAAGGCTATAATTCCAAGGTGACACGTCGGGCCACATGTATGAAAACTGTCTAGGTCTAAAACTCACTTTTTTGCCTTTAGCAACCAATCAGAGCGCCCCTTTCATTTCATATAATGCTCTGGAAAAATGAGAGGGGCGCTCCAATTGGTTGCTATGGGCAAAAAAGTGAGTTTTAGACCAAGACAGGTCATCAATATTTCATTGGTGGTCTTCTGACTTCCAAGATCACCTTGGGTCACCAAAAAAAGGGGCCACAATATTCCAGAGAGTTAAATATGGGTCTGGTTACCACAGCTAACAGCCTTTCACTTGAATAGTACTGAGCTGCAATAAAAGACGCAGCCACGGTCAAATGTATGGATGGTTCTGTGCTAGGTTAAACAATGAAGGAGAAGCCCCTGCTTTAAGAAAATCACACCAAGGCCTATTCATTGACATAGAAGAGTACAGGAAAGCTCACGGTCATGTCAAAGCAAAACATACAAGTTTATTTTGCAATAGGTTGTTCCCAAAAAATTCCCTTATTTTTTGTTCATCAGGAATGGATGCAATTTTCCTGAATTCAACAGGACATTTTCTATCAGTGCAAACAGAACAAAGTCAGAAATAAATAATACAGATTAGATGAAACTTGAGAAGTAAAATACAGTAGCTTTCAAATTTTAAATATTGTAAAATGTTGATTCCCAAATTTAAAATTTTGCATTTTTTTTTTTTATTATTTTGAATAATACTGATAGTGTTTTAAACAGGAATTTATCTTAAAAAAACAGATACAGAGTAGTACGTCAAGATTCAACACAAGTTGTCGGATATAAGAACTGGACAACTGCCATCATACAGGCAAACAATAGTAAGCTGACCAAAATAACTTCATATTTATCCCGATTTACTCGAAAGAATTTTAATATTTAGTTCAGTAATAATAATAAAGTTGCTAAATGTAGAATGGAGCCATAATAGACTATGTTTGACTTCTTGTTTAACAGGAACTATTTTAGCAACAAAACTTTATTAGGCAAATCATCATTAATGCACTTGAAGGCAAATACGGGAAAAAAAAAAAAAAAAAAAATCAACCCAACATATATTTGACATCTGTAGCGCTGAAATTTCCTTCAACGCTAATATCACATAAAGCTAAAGTAAGCAGTATTAATTAGGGAACACTGGCAAATTATCAAGCTATAGATTCAAGTTCTCCCACCACTGACAATTAGGACTCACACATATGGGTGTATTATGGCTCCTGCAACCTCCAAGTTGTAAGAAGCCATACTATGCCAGCCCTAGGTTTCTATTGGACCCTACTGAATCCCTTATACCTCTGATTTAATACATAGTCATACGGCTGTTGTGCTCCATCAGATGCCATATTACGGAGATATTGCTTCTAGTACCATTGCTTATGGGGAGAATAGCTCCCTAATACAGTGCTCTATGGAGCATCATAGGGCAGCACATGTTGTGTGTCTAGACCCTTATATAAGGGGTGTGTGTGAAACCCTAATCTGCTTTAAATTGCACATTTTGGAAAAAGTGGCTGTATCAAATGCAAAGAAATTTTTTTTACCTTATCCATTAAGTTGTATGTTTAACACAACAGAAAAAGTGAAACAAAAAGTAAAAACTAGAAGAAAAAAATAATTTCAAATAATCAGTGTTAAAATAAAATCAATTAAAAGGTTCCATAATTTAAAGGGAAAAAAACCCCAAAAAACACCCTTTCAGTTTGCAGCAATGTGTGAGCGTGATGCCAGCTGCTTTTTAGATCATTTGTTTTTCTACTATTCGTAACACTACTCAGTGAATGCTTTTTCCATTTTGAAGAAGCTGTAAATTCACCAGAAACAAAGCTATTTTGTGGTATAAATCAATATTACACCTCACCCAGTAGTAATTTTTTTTGCAATACTTTTTATGTACTATATAAAACAAACACCATAGCGCCCTTATAATTTACATAATTCTGCAACCTACTTACCAACCGAATATTCTCAGTACTTTACGTCATTGCCTAGAATGCCAATTAACTGCATCCAGTCTACTTATCCAAACTCATCCAAAAAGTCTATTCTGAAAATTTGCACCAAGCCATAGATCATTTTTATTGCCCCGCCACAATAAAAAGAGAAATGAGACTGAAAGCCAGCTACTTGCTCCTTTATAAATTTACTGAGAAGCCAGCATTACCATGGCATCTAAAGGAATGAAACCCTTGTGGGATGCTGAAAAATGCCAATAAGCGGGATAAAAATTAATGGAAGTTTTGAAGAAATTCCACAAGAATTCCAAATGAGTTGCAGTAAAGTGCAAGCGCACCTATCGATCAACAGTTGGGTTGACCGGTCAGTTTTCATAAGCCTCAGACTGTCCAATGACCCTTTGGAAAACACTGCTCCCTGCGAATGATGCCACGGAGAATGAACCCCCAAAGGCACCAAACACGGTGGAGAACCCCAACATGAATATCCCCCAGATACCACTTAATATGTCGACACTAACATCTGGTATGGCACAGATTGTATAATAGGGAAAGCTGGCCATGTCACAGAGGAATCTTGTTGGCAGCCTAAGCACGAGACACACAACTGATAATGCATTGTCGAGGATTCGTACAAAGCCACAAAGAATGTTTGCAATGACGCGGAGGATATCGCAAGGAATGTTCAGCAAGACCTTGCTTAGGGCGAAGATGTAGGTGGTGAGTGCAGTCCAGATCCAGTAGAGTCGACCAAAGATTAAATTACAGACTTGTTTGAAAAGGAACCACACCAAACACAAGACGCCATATATAATTTCATACAGAACACAGAAAACTAACTGAAAAAATCTTGAAAATGCTCCTGGGGTCTGAACCGGTGGTTCCTCGTCGGTTTGAGTAGAGGCTTCGGATGTTGATCTCAGATCAGGGTGGAGAGCGCCACCACCGCACTTGTTAGAAAACAACTGTACTCCACCTGAGAGCTGGTTTTCCAGTTCCTCCACGGTGACCTGTTCTAGTCCCTCTACATCTCCAGTTCTTTTAATAACCCCCAAAGACCAAGCTTCAGGGGCGTTACAGCAAGCTGCAAGCCAGACATACTCTGGAACAGTCACCTTATCATTCATTTTTGTATTTGATGGGACGGCTCCAGCAAGAAGGTGCAGGTTCTCTCCACTGTCACAATGAGGCAATAACTTCTCCTTAATCAGATTATCCACATCTGAAGCCCATTTCTCCTTGAAGTCTGGTGTCATGGGGACAGAATTGGTGAGAGCTGGTGGAGCTCTATGGTAGAGTGAACCAGGCTGGTAATCCGTTGAGGCATAGTCTTCTTCTAAGGCCTGATTTGTTCCTAGACTAGGAACCTGCTCCGTTACGTCGGAGCCTTTGTTGACTTCATCCAAACTGCTTGTGGAATCGTCCACCTGTAAATGATCAGACAATAAGAGCTGTAAGTATATGCAATCATTCTAATTGCATGCACCTTAAAAAGGTGCTTCTGCATAAGGGCATACTTAAAAAGTACAGCAAATATCTACAGAAAGGTCAATCTCTGAAAAACATCTCAACTAAGGCATTAAAATATATTTGAAGGTCCTTCACTTTCAAATTACCTGACCAGTTAGCTAAAAGTTACCTGGCACATTTTTAGTGGCTGTGCCTGTTGATGCAAATTACCAGTTTCAATTAAAGTTAAATTACTCACAAAAAGTTAGGGATATTTGGCATTTGGTTGATTTTTTAGGATGAGCATAAAATTTCTTGATTTTTTTTTTAAAAAAAAGACCATCTCCTAACCTTAGAATGCACATGTCCAAGTGCTCAATGTTTCAGTACTTTTTGCACAACTTGCTGATCTCTAACAAGGAGCTCAATGGCAAAATTCACAACAGGTGTTTGTTCCCCGAATCGCCCAATACATTTAGGAGATCAGTTTGAATTGGGATTTAAACAGTTCTCCTCATCTTGCTGTTCACATATTGACATCATGAGACCAAGAAAAAACCTTACAATTGATCAACAGTATCCAGCATTGTGAGACTTCAAGCAGGATACTCTCAGACAGAAGTGGCCAATGAGCTTAGAGTGTCATCGAGGGAATATATCAGAGATACAGAGAGACTGGAAGAGTCACAGAAAGGCAAATAAGTGAACGTTCTTTGGTTCCATCACACACTGATGACCGCTTCATTGTAACCAATGTCCTGCGGAACCAGATAATGGATGCCACACAACTCCAGGCAGGTTTATGCGAGGTGGGAGGCAACCAAGTGTCACGTCAGACCATTCATAACCGTTTATATATCAGCCTGGTCTGTGTGCTAGACGTCCTGACCACACCACCAGACACAGGCATCATCGTCTTGCATGGGCCAGGGAGCATCTACACTGGATGAGGGACCATTGCTCTCCAGTACTGTTCAGTGATGGAAGTCGAGTCACTGAGCGGAAATGATGGCCGCCAATGAATGCATAGCGCTCTCCTTGACGTCTCCAGCATCAGCAAGGACAGGTACTCTTGACAGTCGTCTAACAGGCAGACCACGCTGATGTAACCAGTTACAAATGGTCTGATGTGACACTTGGTTGTCTCTCACCTCCCTTAAACGTGCCTGGAGTTTTTAGGCAGGGCATTGGTTACAATGAGAAAAAATTTAAAAAATAAAAAGTTATTGTCTCAGAAAAATGTCTATACAAACCAAATTAAAATAAATAAAATTATCAGGAATCATACTGACCCACAAAATATAGATAACGTCATTTATACCGCACCTCCAAAAACAGATGACGCAACTGTCTATTTTTTCCTACTGAACCTAGCGGAGAAGTGCGCAGGTCATGACCAGGGATTTGAATTTTACATAGGGCACAAAAATGCCTCGTCCCGGCCCCGGTTGCTACGTAACGGCTCGTCCCGGCCGTGCACTAACGCCTCGTCCCGGCCCCGGTTGCTACGAACGCCTCGTCCCGGCCCCGTTGCTACGTAAGCCTCGTCCGCCCGGTAGCTACGAACGCCTCGTCCCGGCCCCGGTTGCTACTAACGCCCGTCCCTCCCGGTGCAGTAACGCCTCGCCCGGCCCCGGTTGCTACGTAACGCCTCGTCGGCCCGTGCTAGTAACGGCTCGTCCGGCCCGGTTGCTACTACGCCTCGTCCCGGCCCCGGTTGCTATACAACGCCTCGTCCCGGCCCCGGTTGCTATTTAACGCCTCGTCCCGGCCCCGGTTGCTATGTAACGCCTCGTCCCGGCCCCGGTTGCTATGTAACGCCTCGTCCCGGCCCCGGTTGCTATAAGGCCCCGGTTGCTATACAACGCCTCGTCCCGGCCCCGGTTGCTATACCCCGACTCGTCCCGGCCCCGGTTGCTATATAACGCCTCGTCCCGGCCCCGGTTGCTATGTAACGTCTCGTCACGTCCCGGTTGTATATAACGTCTCGTTTCTGGCCCTTTATGCTATATAATACGCTACATTATAATTGCTTCGTGACCTCAGTTTGCTATATAATTGCCTCGTCCCTTGGCCCCGGATTGCTATTATAAAGACTCGTCCGGCCTGAGTGCTATAATAACGCTCGTCTCGTGCCCCGGATGCTATAAAACGCCTGTCCCCGGCCCGGTTGCTATATAACGCCTCGCCCCCGGCCCCGTTGCTATATAACCCTCGTCCCGGCCCCGGTTGCTATATAACGCCTCGCCCCGGGGCCCCGTTGCTAAATAACGCCTCGTCCCGCCCCGGTTGCTATATAACGCCTCGCCCCGGGCCCGGTTGCTTTTAAACGCCTCGTCCCGGCCCCGGTTGCTATATAACGCCTCGTCCCGGCCCCGGTTGCTATATAACCCCTTTGGGTCCCGGCCCCGGTTTGCTATATAAACGCCCGTCCCGGCCCCGGTTGCTATAACGCCTCGCCCCGCACCGGTTGCTATAAAACCCCTTCGTCCGGCACGGTTGCTATGTAACCCTGGTCCGGCCCGGTTGCTATGTAACGCCTGGTCCCGGCCCCGGTTGCTATGTAACGCCTGGTCCCGGCCCCGGTTGCTATATAACGCCTTGTCCCGGCCCTGGTTGCTATATAATGCCTTGTCCCGGCCCTGGTTCCTATATGAATTCTATCATTTGTATTATAATGTTGTATTCTAAATGTTCTCTATTGTTATTCTTTTATACTGTGTAGATATGTATTGTTGTAATTTACACACACTGTTACGTATTCTTTGTAGCCCAAATTTTATGTTATAGATAGACATTGTGACAATTTTATAATTAGCTTCTTTTGAAGCTTCTTCAATTTTCATAAATCAATTTTGTTGAGTGAACTCTATGAGAGCAGGAGTCGCTGCTGCATTAGTAATTATAGGAGGTGGTTGATGTTGCTAGTAATGGCAAGTGGTACTGTAGACCGCATCGTAATTGAAAGCTCTAGTTGTATAATAAAATTGTACAATATAGTGACATTTGGATAGACGTATTTTTTGCAGCTTGAGGTCTCTCCATGTTTTCCTGTCTAGCTATAATATGTGCGTGCTCTGACCTTGGAATAAGAAGTGTATGTGTTCAGTGAAGATAAAATGGTCTTAAACCCTCCTCACGCCAGATTTTAGCTTTCCTCCATCACTAATGACCTTGAAATATGACAGACACACTAAGATGAGCTCCTGACTGACAAGGTGGTCAATAACTGCCTTCAGCAAAAATTCCTAATGCTTTCCTATGAGAAATGAAGCATGCAAGCCATCAGGAGCAGTCAGCGCGGTATGGGACATACTGATGGATTTCCATTTAACGCAATTAGCTAATGTTCTAAAATGAAAGCTTACGGAGTCTCCGGTTTCATCAGGGACGTCCCTTAAGATGACTCAAGAGCTTAGATATTGATCCAGGAAAATAATGAACACTTCTAGGCACCAAAAAAGCTCAATCGATCGTGCCACCTTAAAATGATCTCTGCCACCATCTGCAGAGGTCATTGTCATAGGCCTGTCTTCTCTAAGATCACTTATTTCTGGTGGACAAGCTGCAACTAACTACATATTAGCTATGGGGGCTTCAGGGAAAATAAAGTATTACATGGGAGACATTTCTATTATGTCCAAACATCATAATAGACCCCATGTACAGAGGCTATCTTCATTATAGAGGGAACTCAACTCTAGGAGGAAAGGATTCTCCTTTTGGAGAGCACCATGAAGGTGAAGGGAGGCTGTTAGGCCATACAATGCTCCCTGGGAAAATATGATGATATGTAAATAAGCTCACCTCTAAAACAAATCCGTATCTCTAGAGCCACCTACAGGAGTCAGCTTTCCCTAAAAGAGGTGTTCCCATCTGGCGTTCTCAGAGCCTGCTCTTTACAGCCAGCTTCAGGCTCACACTTCCTGTTCAGGCTTTAGGCAGCTCTAAAGCACAGACTGACATTTCAGCTCTGCTGTTTCCTAGCTGAGCTTGTTAGAGGGACATTAGTGATGGTGGGGTTTTTAACAGCAGGACACAAAGCTATAGAGCTCCAAAGGGTTCAATTTGTCAGTAAGAAGGGTAACAAGCTCCTGGTAATGCACATTAGGGAGAGACATCTCCATCCCATCCCAGGGCTACTAGAGCACGGAGAGGTGGTCAGCAACCTAAGGAAGCTTGTACGAAAAAGCAGGAGATCGCAACTACTCTGAACACGCATCTGAAAACGGATCCAAAATCGTATCCATCATGCAGTGTGAACATACCCTTAGACAGCACTCTCCTGAGAAGGCAGGGACTGATTATTGCCATTCCTGCCTTCTCAATCGTCATGTGATCATGGGGCTTGGTAACTGCAGATGCAGTCTTATCAAACTCAGATCAGCTCTGCATCGACTTCAGGCATGAATTTTCCCTATATTTCTCCTCTAGCTAAGGCTTGTATATCAGCGGACAGGTGGAAGTCGGCCCCAAAAAAAAAAAAAAAAGTTGAATAAAATGCCCCCCGAAGTCTTTTTCTGACCTTATGAGGGGCACAATATGTAAAATAAAGTAAAAAAAAAAAAAATTGTAACAGCACAAACCACAACTTTTAGCCCCCACCATCTATGATCCTAAGGGCTTGTTCACACTGCGTTTTTGGATGTGGGTTGCATCCGAAAATCGCATCCAAAAACGCAGCAGCGATCGGACCCTAAACGTATCCAACACGCAACTGTGTGTTTGGCTGCAGCAGGATCGCACCCTATAGTTTATTATAGGGCTCCTGCTGCGTCTTTCGGACCAAGAATTGACAGGACAATTCTTGGAAAGGATCCGAAAGACGCAATGAGACACACATGGGCGATAACTCGTGTGAACGCCGATGCGTGTCTCATATTAAAAGCAATGTACATCACACTGCTATTTGTTAGATGCGTGTTTGAGCCAGTTTGCGGACTGACAGACGGATCCAAACACGCAGCTAAAAGCGTATGTAAACACGGAGTCATCACGCCGTGTGAACATACCCTTAACACTTATCACCTACATATAAACATCAGTAAAACAATTACAAAGCTTATTTTGGCACAAAATTTGCTGTTAAAAAAATAAAGCCTCTTTAAAAACACTTTTTTTTTTACTATTCCCCCTCATAATATTAAAATTACGGTAATTTAAAAATTCCATAAAAATAAATCAATGTATCACAGAAAAAAGACAAAACAACTCTTAGAATAACCCCAACGCAAAAAGTGTTAAAAGCTGCGTATACTAAGGTCAAGGAAAATGAGCCTGGTCAGGTAGGGAGGAGGAGACTGTCTAGTCAATGACTGGTTAAGGTCAGGGTATGCATGCCCCATGTCTATGCAGGGAGTTTGGAGTTCAGTGCCCCAAGAATGAAGCTTTGACTACAAATAAACTAGCATCTATAGATAGAGCGTTAGATATTATTATGCTCCCACCACAACATAGGCCTACAAAAATAGACCTGAAAAATAAATGTATAGGTGCACACTGTTGTGGCAGTCAAAAGCTATGCAAACACAATACAATATCAGTAGCGCTCTATAAGGCACTAAAATGGGCAAAAAGGATTTTTTTGGAACAGCATTTCTGCTACTATGAAATATATGAAAAAATTTGAGGTTCTTAGTGTACATTTTTGATCAAAACTGTAAATGTCCACCTAGCGCGGCAAGGTGACCCCAATTCAGGTGGGAACCTACGCTACATGCTACCTCTCGATGTCTGTTCAGGCCTCCACATTTCAGGGTTAGAAGGTTCCTGCTATAAACCTGATCTGTTTAAAAAACCTATGCAGGTGGGAGGAGTGCTTAAAGGGTTTTTACCACGATCTAATGTTGATGTGAGATCCTCCAAAATGGGTATTTAATCACTTTTCTAAAGAAAGGTCATTTAAAAAAGTTAGGCCTGTGAGAGCTACAGCCTTCCTTCCATGGCCTTAGTCTCCTGACTGTTTACATTAGATACAACCAGGAGCTGATTTGGCCGCGCTTGCGTTGTTTGCACTTTTTATCTGATGGCAGGGAACATGAAGGAGCTTTGAAGGGACTGGGGAGAAAAGATCATGTGTCTGCTGTATAGAGAATCCACTGGTTGTAATGTAATTATCTGAGTAAACATGCAGATGCTCCCTGGCTCCCTGCTCAGCCCTCCTACCTCCCCCCTGCATCAGTTTGTGAACAAATGAAAGAACGCTGCCTGCTTGGAGCCTATCTTCTCTCCTGAGCAGATAAGAGGGAGAAACAAAACCCGAAGAGCTTGTGCACAATACAGCTATCTTCTGTGGATTAGCCGAACATGTTTGCTCAAATATAGAGACTGAATATCAGGAACGTGCATGGGAGGTGGAGCGAGGACATCACAGAGGAAGTACTTGTTTTTTTAAACAGAAAAACAACGCCCCTTTTTTCAAGCCTCAAGAGGGGAGTATGAGCCTGTTAGGTAAGGAACTCACTTCTTGTCAAAACCCCTTTAAGCAAAAATGGGAACTAGTCACCTCCCAATACAGAGAGTCAAAAAACAAACTCTGGTTAGCACATCCGTTTTGAAAAATAAACGTATAGGTGCACACTGATGTGGCATATGTGGTTAGTGGGCATATACAGATCTGATCAAAAATGTACACTAAGAACCTCAAATTTTTTCATATATTTCATAGTAACAGAAATGCTGTTCCAAAATATTGTTATGTCCTTTTTGACCGTTTTTAGTGCCTCTAGAGTGCTGCTGATATTGTATTTTGTTTGCATAGCTTCTGACTGCCACACCAGTGTGCACCTATACATTTATTTTTCAAAACAGATGTGCTAACCAGACTTTGTCTTTTGACTGTCTGTATGGGGAGGTGGCTGGTTCCCATCTTGGCTTAAGCACTCCACCCACCTGCAGAGGTTTTTTAATCAGATCAGGTTTATATAGAGCTGGAACCTTCTAACCCTGAAATATGGAGGTCTGAACAGACACTTAGAGAGGTAGCATGTAGTGTAAGTTCCCACCTGAATTGGGGTCATCTTGCCGTGGTAGGTGGGCATTTACAGTTTTGATCAAAAATGTACCCAAAGAACCTCACATTTTTTCATATATTCCATACTAGCAGAAATGCTGTTCCAAAATATTCTTATGTCCTTTTTGCCCATTCTAGTGCCTTATAGAGTGCTACTGATACTGTATTGTGTTTGCACAACATAGAACTAGATGCAGGTACCGTGACAAATGCTGCATCAGCGGCTGTGCTGCTTTTCAAAGAGAATGCTGTATAATCCTGACACTGATGTATGAACAGTAGAGAAGTAACATCTGGGCTGTACTGCGCTTCAGTAGTATTTATATCCAGTGACCAATGGTGACTGATGGCTGAATCATACAGCTCCTACATAGCTGTAATCCTAGACTCCGCTCTATCTTTCAAACCACACATCCAAACCCTCACCTCTGCCTGCCGCCTCCACCTGAAAAACATCTCTTGCATTCGCTCATTCCTCAACTATGACACTACAAAAATGCTGGTCCATGCCCTTGTCATCTCCCGCCTAGACTACTGCAACATCCTTCTCTGTGGCCTCCCATCTAGCACCCTTGCTCCCCTCCAATCCATCCTTAACTCTGCTGCCCGTCTTATCCACCTCTCTCCTCGCTACTCCTCTGCCTCTCCCCTCTGCCAATCCCTTCACTGGCTTCCCATTGCCCAGCGAATTCATTTCAAGCTACTAACCATGACCTACAAGGCTCTCCACGACCTCTCCCCTCCATACATCTCTGCCCTAATTTCCAAATATCTCCCCTCACGCAATCTCCGTTCCTCTTAGGACCTTCTCCTCTGCTCTCCCCTTATCAGCTCCTCACATAACCGTCTCCAAGACTTCTCCCGTGCTTCCCCTATTCTCTGGAACTCACTGCCCCAACACATCAGACTCTCCTCCACTTTCACCACCTTCAAAAGCAATCTGAAAACCCGTTTCTTCAGGCTTGCCTATAACCTACACTAACCTTGCTGTCACTACTTCCTCCACAGACATGTCTGCCCCTCACCTCCTGTCTGTTTGTAAGCCCTCGCGGGTAGGGTCCTCTCTCCCTCTGTCGTACCAATTGTCATTAATCACTTATCATTGTACTCGTTTGACTTATGTTATGTATGTAACCCCCTTGAATGTACAGCGCCCTGGAATCAATGGCGCTTTAAAATACTTAATAAATAGCTCTAGTAGATGTACAATTTATGTCTATTGGTTATTCTGCAGATAATGCTGATGTCAGAGCTATAAAAAGAAAAAAAATAAATAATTCATAGTGTTTGCATCAGGAAATAAAATGCAGGGGAGAAAATGACATTAATATAAAATTCTAAATAAGTCCACAAAACATCAACAACAACAAACATAAGGCGACATAAAACGAGACTGTTTACAATGGGTAAAAAAAGTAGACAAAAGCAGTAAGGCCATGTTCACACGGCTTATTTCGCAACGGATTTGCAGCCGTATTTACGGCCGCAAATCCTTTGCAAAATCAGTTACAAACAAGTAACTGCCCGTTTTACATTGATTTTAAAGGGAAATACGTGTTGTCTATCAGACGACACTTATTTCCGTACCGGATTGCGGCCGCAAAAACAATGTGCATGTCAATTATTTCCGGACGGATTCACCACCTACAATGAATGGAGATGGTGAATCCGTCAGGAAATCAGTTACAAATACGTGCCACACTTAGTGAAGCTTATTTGCAACTGATTTCGGAACGTATTTACGTCGGAAATCCGACGTGAATCGGTTCTGAAATCAGCCGTGTGAACATAGCCTAAGACTGGCGAGTCTGAAAAAAGTAAAAAATACATATCTAAAACAATAATGCGTATAGGCACAAGTCCCGAGAATGTAAAACCAGGACAAAGGGCATTGCCTTCTAGGGACACGCGCCTATTTGCATTAGTAATATTTTAATATATTATATATTTTATATTTATTATATTTTTTTTTATTATTATTTATTATATTATAGATTTTATATATTTTTTATATTATATTTTTTATATTATTATTATTATTATTTACTTTATATTTTTTTTTCAGACCTACCAGTTTGGTATGTTTTTAACTCATGCTAATCTATGTCTTCTCGGACGTCACCACCTTATGTTTTTTGTTATGGATGTAAAAATGATTAAATGTTTGTGAGAGTCTCTCCTCCTGCATCTTTCTTTGCTGTTTGGGTTGAGTTTTTCAGTGCTGTGTGTTTTAGGGGATTTAGGATGCTCTTTTTGGGGAGTGTGATCTGTTAGTTTTAGTCAAGACATGACAGATAAAACTCATGATCTCCTACTATAGGATGATAGAGGGCATCCAGGGTAACCCTACAGATTCCAGAGCTGCCCCACCCTAAGGCTATGTTCACACTGCTTATTTTGGGGGCGCATTTTGCCGTGTACTGCGAGCGTACTGCGCTCTAATTCGAGCAAAATGCGCCTCAATCATTACGGTAAACCACAGTTCTCATAGAGAACTATGGATTACACCTCGTCTCCCGTGCCCGTACAATACGATCGTATTGTACGTGCGGGAGATAACTTGACATGTCTATGGGTGTGTCGCGGGAGCACACGCCGATCAGCGCAACTCCCGAAGTCCCGGCGTAATTGCGGAGCGTACTGTATGCCCCGCAATTAAGCCGTGTGAACATATTCAAGCTATTCTGTGGACACTCGCTCACTGTTGGAATTTACTCCTCCCAGTAACAGCAGGTGATTAGTTGAAGAAGCAGGTTCTGTATGCCTGCAAAACGCGTAACATTTTAAGGAAATAAAGAATACTTCAATACACCTCTTTGCCACGGTGTTTTTCCTACAAGCTTGCGCCCGGTCAGCAGCATCACTTCAAGCTCTGTAAGTGAGACAGTGTTTTTTTTCAACGTACCCTAAAGCTATTGGTGCTACAGCCTGTTGCAACATGTATAACTGTGTTTTTAAGTGTTTTATGGATGGGAGCGCCATTGTTGTCTATAAATACTGTCTGGTATTGCAGCTCAGCCTCCGTCACTTGAAAAGGATTGAGCTGCAATACCAGATTGAGTCCCTCTGAAGCTGCGGCGCGCACACTACGTGCCGATATATGCTGATATATGCCTGCTATTTAGCTGTGTAAACATACCCTTACAGAAAACCTTTGTTGACCACATTATTAACAACAAAAGTATGTACAAAAGCCAGGAAGTAATCTACGGACATTTATGTACACTGATCCTACCAGATTATTTTTATGGTTACAAGGTATGTAACTCGCCCTAACTACAACCACTGTTCCTGGCGCGCATAGAGCTGGAACAATCCTGGATGTTGACAATAGTGACATTGGAGCCAAAAATTTTATTTTTTTTTTCCATACTCTTCATAATTTGTTGGCCCATTCCATTTTTATTTGATTGTGACCCCTGTGCAGTAGCAGCATATGGGCCCCTAGTTGGGGTTGTCTTACTACAAGGATTGCTTTTTATGTTAAAGTTGCAAAAATAGTCATTGCATTGTTCATTAACAGGTCCTACTTTCTAGATATCCTTGTATGGGCTGCACATCTCCTCAGGTCGTACGACTGTTTGACCCACTGTGAGTAGCAGGCTATGGGCCAGATGGGTTGTCTAACTACAAGGATTGCTTTTTATGTTAAAGACTTGCAAAACAGTCACTTTGCAATATGTGTCCAGTAAAGTGTCCTACTATTCCTAGATTCCCTCTTGTATGGGCTGCCAGCATCTCCTCAGGTCGCTACAGACCTGTTTGATCTCACTTGATAGGCTGCCAGCACTGGTTGCTATAGCTACAGACCTGTTTGATCCCTCATGATAGGCTGCCAGCACTGGTTGCTATAGCTACAGACCTGTTTGATCCCTCATGATAGGCTGCCAGCACTGGTCGCTATAGCTACAGACCTGTTTGATCCCTCATGATAGGCTGCCAGCACTGGTTGCTATCGCTACAGACCTGGTTTCTACTGCAGCCTAGTGGAAGCCAGTAAACACATCCCTGAATTCAAAATGAAACCAAGAAAACAGGACTGAGGTAAGATGAATCAATGTAGAAAACCCTTTTAAATAAATTATGAGATATTACAGTTTCATTTTATATTGAGCACTAGATCTCAGTGTAAGAGACGACACTCGGGTAAAGAAAAGCATCTCACTTTACAGTAAAGGTGAACATTTTGACTTCATTATTGCAAGCAAGTGGGAGGTTAAGGGGGTTGTCTGGTTTATTTTTAAAAAATGTTTTTATGCTACTCTCCCCTCATCTTGGATCCAGATCTGTGCCGTCCTCACTCTCCTATTAAAGGGGGTTGTCTCGCTACAAAGATGAGCTTTCTACATGTAGGGAACACTAAATAAAGATGTTTTCCAAATATATTGTGTTGTTCATTTTTTTTGTTAAGGAGCTAAAAGTGATTTTATCCCCTTCTGTGCTCTCTCTGGTTCCCCAAGTGACCGACCTGTGTACCTCCCCTCCTGCTGTTTGTTCTATCTGATAGCAGGGAGTGACGTCATCACACAGGTCGTGCAGCACAGGACTCCAGACAGTGAGAGCTTGTTTGTTATCTGATCTTTCAGACAAAAGAAAGTAATTACTGCTCTTTACTTTAACTCAGAAGCTTCCCTGGTCCTGACAGCATGAGATTTGTCTAATTAGCAGAAGTCTGAATACAAGGAGCTCATATGCTAATTACAGACAGCTTGACCAGGAAGTAACAGAGCAAAGCAGCATTATTTCAATCATGCATCCTATGACACTTTGAGATGAGACAACCCCTTTAAATCTTGCTTCTTCTGAACGGGACCTCACCGTTTGGATGATTAAGTACTGACAGCGAGACATGACCACTGCAGCTAATTGGTGCAGTGGTGACATCCCATTCAGAAGAAGCAAGAAGTAAACAGTGGACTGGTGGAAAGCGATGACGGCACAGCGCTAGATCCAAGGTGAGGGAATATAATTTGTTCCAGCTCGATCACTGGATCATGAGGGTCAGGGGAAACAAATGCTCCCCCAATAGGAAGTATCAGCATGTGGTCCGGCTTCAAAGGCCCTATCACCAATTTTTACAGGTTCCTCACATACACATCGGAGACCCAGGCAATAAGAGCTGTAGTTAGAGAGGGGTGTGAAGTGGTTCAAAGAGATGGACGAGTCATAGCGGAGTTGAGATTTCATAAAGAATTGTGAAATAACCGTACGTCAAAAGCACACCCCAGTTTCATATTCTTAAAGAGGTGGTCTCACTACAAGGATTGCTTTTTATGTTAAATACTGTATCTTGCAAAAACAAGTCACTTTGCAATATATGTCCATTAACAGTGTCCTACCTCTTCCTAGATATCCCCTCTTGTATGGGCTGCATCAGCTCCTCAGGTTGCTATAGCTACAGACCTGTTTGATCTATCCTGATAGGCTGCCAGCACTGGTCGCTATAGCTACAGACCTGGCTTCTACTGCAGCCTAGTAGAAGCCAGTAAACACACCCCTGAATTCAAAATGAAACCAAGAAAACAGGACTGAGGTAAGATGAATCAATGTAGTGAGACAACCCCTTTAAATATGAAAGCGTCCCACACGCATAGATGTTACTCCATTGTTTGGGAGAAATGAGAAACTGGTGCCAGGGAAAAAGCAGCAACCCAGAGTTTCGTGTCTCGGCTTAGCTTGGGCCCATAAAGGTTTGATGCTATCACTGTAGCGGCTCTGGCCCATTCCCCTGCCAATATATGGCAAGTTCCAGTGTTAGAAGCTGGAACCAGCATGGTCCTGGTGGGCGGGGAGTGTAGACCATCCCAGGGATGTGACATGGGATGTCCCAGTATAGTTAAAAGAGAGAGTCCCAAATGAGCCCAGGGTTGTCACTATTGGAAGGGTGTACACGCACCAGCATGCCAGAAGCTTCCACCTAGGACCAGCAGGCCACATTCACACCCCCCATGCGTGCCCTGCATCAAGCTAGCTTAAAGGGGTTGTCTCGCTACATTGATTCTTCTTACCCCAGTCCTGTTTTCTCGGTTTCATTATTGAATTTACTAGCTTCTACTAGCCTGCAGTAATGAGCTGCTGAAGACACCAGGACTATAGCTATAGTGACAAGCGCTAGCAACCTATCATGAGTGACTGAACAGCTCTGTAGCTATAGCGACCTGAGGAGCTGATGCAGCCCATACAAGAGGGGATATCTAAAAATAGGTAGGACACGGTTAATGGACACACATTGCAATGTGACTTGTTTTTGCAAGATCTTTAATATAAAAAGCAGCGATCCTTGTAATGAGACAACCCCTTTAAGTTAAATTGACACATCTTGCTGCTTCTTTTGTCTGTAACCATATACTATTGTATTTTCACCTCTGACCAGTATACGTATAGCTGTATCCCTATGTACGTATTGGTTTGTCTAGTGCGGTTCTAAGGTGATTAAATATATAAACTTTCATCCTGAGCTGGTCTGTTGTCCTGATCACCTGGATCCCACGTGACCGTATTCTCCGTCTGGAATACATTGCTACCCCGGGCAGGTTCCTGGTCTGTAACAAACAAGGAACTTGTGGCAGTATACCAGGCTGGCAGAGTTCTCTTTCAATTGTTCAAGGTTGTGGGCGAGTGGGGTATCCCCATGCACTCCCTGGGTCTTCCTGTGGACAGGGGTTAACTGTGAAACCGTATCCAGTTGACCTTGCGTACCCGTAGAGAGAGCACAATGTCACAAATACCCCCCAAGTCAGGCCATCAACCCTCGAGCGGCCATGGGTCTTCCTGACAGCAAGTAGATGGGATTTTTTTTATTTTAGTTTTAAAAGGGTACAAGTAGCATAAAAACACTTGTTTTAAAAATTAACAGAACAACCCCTTTTAGGTGAAAAACACAACCAGGTTTGTGTTGCAGCTTGCCCAAAATTTCTATATAGCGCTTTCCAAACCCCTGCAATATAGGCAAGAAACCAGGAAAGAGGGAACCAGCATGGTCCTGGCACGATGAGCCATCCTGGGTGTGACATGGGATGTCATAAGGTTAAAAAATCCATTCACAAGGTGACTATTGGAAAGGGTGTACAGCAAGCAAAAAAAACACACATTAAATCCCTTAGCTACTAAAATATCTCAAAAACATTACTTTTAATTGGGATATTGAATTTAAAAACTACACAAAGCCTGTTAAAGCCTAGACACAAAACTATAGAAACGCTACCCTAACCAGAAAAAAACGTCTGGTAGCTCGCGACCTAAAGGAGCGGCGCCCATACCAAGGAACACTGTACCGTTAATGACACCCTTGAAGATTGTTTTTAATTTTTAATAATGAAAAAGCTACTAATGCGATGGATGGGGCAACCCAAACTAGGGTGTCTCCAGCAAGGCTTATGAGGATTTTGCCGTATAAAGCCACCAAATCTGCCTGTATGGAGGGGACCCAGCGGCCACCTACCATAAAAGCATGTAGGCTACGGGAAATAATTCATTCATCTCCAGGGACGGATTAGCGAAGGACAGTATTCCAAGCCAAGAAGAATCCCTAAAGCTGGGATGGCCTCTAAGCAAACCAGCGCAAGCATAGGGAAAAAGCGTGTGAACACTTTATGATAAATTTTGCATTTTGGAACTAATTAAACCACCTACAACATGTATATACTTATGGTATTGGTTGATGCCTAAGTTAAATATAAAAAAGAACTGGCGGCTGACATGGATACAGCCTCCCTCCTAATACATTCCCTACCCAGGGCCAGGTTTCCGTAACAAATAAGAAGGGCATATCCAGGCTCAAGGTTATAAAAATTGTTCAGATTGTGGCTAGTTATTCCCATGCACTCCCGGTCTTCCTTGAAGGGAAGAAAACGATAATGATCCCTGCGACCGTAGAGAGAGCTGTCAAAGACCCCAAGTCAGGTCCCCCAGGGGTCATGGGTTTGCAGCAAGTAGGGCCTTTTAAAAGGGTACAAGTAGCATAAAAACACTTTTGTTTTAAAAATTAACAGAACAACCCCTTTTAGTGACAAAAATAACAGGCCTATTGTGTTGCACGAGTCAATATAAGCAGCTTTCACAATGGCAAGAGCCAACAGAAACCCAGGAAAGATGAACCAAAAACCTGCACAGAGCCCATCCTGTGTCTGAATGGGCATTCATAAGGTTACAACTATTCACAAGTAACATCTGGCAAATGTGTAGGAAGAGAGAAAAAAAAACTTGCTGGAGGCTTCACATATAATGAAGCTCCAAGTAAAGTGAAGAGGCCATATTGTGTGGGCAACGCCATACAGTGGTCTCTCTGAGCTCAGTTATGAAGCCCAGCTGCCAAGGCCTATAAGTTCTTAGTCTTCTTTTGTTGCTCTGATACTATGGAAGGTTAGATGTTGAAGAAACAAAAAACATGAGAAGAGAAACATCTTAGCCTGTTTTTGGTTCTCACTAATTCCAGATTTAAAGGAACACTCCAAGTTTTTTCCTCCTCAGTTTATTGGAAATCACTTTTAGGTGCAGTTTATGTAGTCAGTAACTTTGCTTACCAACAGATGCATTAAAGGGGTTGTCTCACTACAAGGATTGCTGCTTTTTATGTTAAAGATCTTGCAAAAACAAGTCACTTTGCAATATGTGTCCATTAACAGTGTCCTACCTATTCCTAGATATCCCCTCTTGAATGGGCTGCATCAGCTCCTCAGGTCACTATAGCTACAGACCTGTTCAATCTCTCCTGATAACAAAACTTTGTTAGGCTGTGCACATCCAAGAACATCTTTTGAAAAACGTAAGCATAGGTGCACACTGGCAAGGCAATAACATACATCCATTACAAATATCAGTGGCACACTAAAAACTAAGTAAAACATCAAAGGTATATAGGAATCTCTCCTGATAGGCTGCCAGTGCTGGTCACTATAGCTACAGACCTGATTGATCTCTCCTGATAGGCTATCAGCACTGGTTGCTATAGCTACAAACCTGATTGATCTCTCCTGATAGGCTGCAAGTGCTGGTCGCTATAGCTACAGACCTGGCTTCTACTGCAGCCTAGTGGAAGCCAGTAAACACTTCCCTGAATTCAAAATGAAACCAAGAAAACAGGACTGAGGCAAGATGAATCAATGTAGTGAGACAACCCCTTCAAGGATTTCTGGCTGACGCAACAGTCTCTCTGATGGGTCACATGAACTGCAGTCTATTTGGCTGAAAGACACTGTGCTTTTAATGCTGACAGGAAGTCGATCTCTATAAATTCCTTCGAAACCAATTTTGAACCTCCTACAGGAATGCATAGAGATTCACTTCTGGGCCATACAACAACACTGTATTACAGCAACTCAGAGTGCAGGTCACATGTCCCAGTGGCAGCAGTGAGAAATCTTGTATTCAGCTGCAGGTAAGCAAAATTACTGGCACCACTGTGTACCCACAAGCAATTTGTAATGCACTAAAGCGAAAAAAAATCCTGTGAAGGTTTTTCTGGCTGAAAAAATTGGGCCTTAAAGGGGCATTCTTACTTCATACATAAATGTCCCGACAGGTAAAAAACTCCAGAGGTGGGATCGGTATCTATCTTAAGACGGGGTCTCCTCATCGTTCTTGCCATGAGTGAAGTGACCCAAGAATCTCAAGATACATGTAGGTCCCAGAAATGGCACCCGCATCTATTAAACATGTTGGGAATATTCTACAGATACAATGTAAATGTACAAAATGGGAAAACCCCTTCAATGCAAAATAACAGATATGTATCTTATCTACAGAGTGCCGTACATGTAGGTCATTTTGTGGGCACAGGAGCCATTTGTTTTTTCAGAAAATTTGGTTTTAGTTTGGAAACATGATTTTTAAAAAAATTAACAAATATGGAATTGCTGAAATTTTGATAATCTATATAATAAAGGTACGATGGTGCCAAATGATTGTCATGGTTAATGTCGTCGTCTTATTTAAGAATACTGGGTCCATTCCAAAAGCCTGAAAAAGACCTAAGAGGAACTTAAAGGTGTTGTCTCCCCATGCTGTTTCACAGAGCCACAGCCAGCTGCGGGCTGTCACTTCCTGGTCAGGTTGTGGGTGGTTCTATAGCACTGTTTGCCCTATCAGCTCTGCTATTCCTAACTGATCCTATTACAGTGACATGAGTGCTGGAGATCTGTAGTATACAAGGCTACAGAGCTCTAAGGGTTAAAGCTGGTCATTAACTTAAATAAACAAGCTCCTGTGCTGCCGATAAGACTCAGCAGGGAGTGACTCCCCATGGTCGGAAAGGGCTGCTTGGAGTAATCGGAGCAGAGAGAGATGGTCTGTAACCAAGAGAAACTTGTGTACACTAGCAACAGATAAAAGCTCCTTTATCTCCTGAGCGAAGCAAAATAAAAACAGCAGTGTATTTGGTAAGAGTTTTCATTTACCTATGCTTACATGTTAAACGTCAATGATTGTGGTGAGAAAACCCAAGTAGGTTCAAGTTTTTCCATTTTTCTCTGGGTAATGACACCTGCAGCCCTGAAGGTGAGGTGTGTCGCTTATTTCCAAACGACATAGAAAGCAGAATAGCAGGAGTGAAGTAACCCAGCCCTGCAGGATCCAGCACACATCAATCACAGTGCGACCTATTATAAGCTGCTCCATGCCAGTGTGTGCACAGGAGGGTGTAGACCAAATTGCTTACATAACACAGGTGAGATGCAGGTCTTGGTATGTGGTCATCCAAGCCATTATATTTCTTCTTACATAGAGGTAGCTATTATACTATGTACATATGCAGGCCACCCAGGAAAATAAAGCCTTACTCCCAAAATGAAGGTGTGACTGTGGCTAAGGAGGATGTGTCCATAGTTTCATTTTAGTAAATATTCAAGTGAAACCTCTGTTTTGTGTTGTTCTTCTGTTATTCCTTCTAGAAATGTATTACTTTATTTGTCAGGTAGGTGTTACCATTTCACGTTTTAAAGGGGTGTGTCCCTGCGCACACTGACTGTAAGCACGGATTGGACAACGTCATCCTGTGCAGGGACACACCCCCAACTAGTAACACCCAGTTGACAGATTGGTGATACATTTCTGGAAGGATTAATAGAGGAACAGCACAACACAGAGTTTTAAGAGAATTATTATTATACTGTAATGTTATTTCAATGCTCCAGAATGGTTTAAAAGGCAACACAAGTATTTATTAAAACAAGTATCTGGACATGTCACAGTTACTCACTAAAGGGGTTGTCCAATTCTTAAAAAAAAAAAAAAAAAAACCTTATACCCACCTTCTTCCGGTCCTTGGTTTCAGTGCCACATCTTTCCAGTCTTCTACTTTTGATTGGGGACAACTCCACTGCTGCCGCTGATTACATGCAAAGGTCACATACCACTACTTCCATCCCCATTCAGAGCTGTTCACTTCAGAAGGGTGATGTTATTTAGAGGCACGTGACCACTGCAGTCAATCACAGCCGTAGTGGTGCCCATTCGGGAGTACAAGAATGACAACAGAAGACTGGAGAGAAATAGCACTGGAACTGGGGCAAGTATAAGGCGCTTTTTTCTTGTTATGGGTCTCCAGGAGCATTATTGTATGTTTTAAGTAAGTGAACAACCCCTTTAAGAGCTCATATACAGAGATACCACCACCCATTATATTTTCACAGAGCCTTCAATGCCGCCCCTATAAAGATCTAGGGGCTCTATTGTACCTTTATCCTACAACACAGTACTACACTGCAGGTTTCTAGAGCCGTTAATTTTAGGGTACAACATTTCCATAATACAATGCCATATAAAGCACCATACCACAGCCAACATGTATTAATAATGCTGTATTTTGCACCAATAGCTTTATGATCATTGCAAAGCGGAAAGTTTAAGGGGTTGTCTCACTACAAGGACTGTTTTTTATATTAAAGATCTTGCAAAAACAAATCACTTTGCAATATGTGTCCATTAACAGTGTCCTACCTATTCCTAGATATCCCCTCTTGTATGGGCTGCATCAGCTCCTCAGGTTGCTATAGTTACAGACCTGTTTTCTCTTTCCTGATAGGCTGCCAGCACTGGTTGCTATAGCTACAGACCTGGCTTTTACTGCAGCCTAGTAGAAGCCAGTAAACACGCCCCAAAATTCAAAATAAAACCAAGAAAACAGGACTGAGGTAAGATGAATCAATGTAGTGAGACCCCCCCCCCCTTTAACGACTTGTCCACACTTATGTCTGAGGTTCAACTTCAAACTTCCATCGCAAGTTCTGGGAGTGACAGAAAAAGTAAAACTGCGTTATTTTTCCCAATAAACCGATGGCACCACAGTGGAAACCAGGCAGAGCCATTGTAGTCAGTGGGGTCCGTTATGTCGGTCATGAAACGGGTTTAGTTCCACCTCTGCAACAGCGGCTCCAAACAGACCCTCCGATGCAGCAGTGAACCAGGCCTTACATGTATAAGACTGCATGAGTCTAGATAAGGAACCAGCTGTCTAAATGTTTTTCTACGCCTGCTATGAGCGGCCATATATATCTATCACACGTTAGCAAATTTTGCCACGGATAAAATAGCCTGAAACTACATCCACAGTTTGATCATACATCACCTGCTTTTCGTTCTGGAATAGACAGATGTTTGCACTCATGAGTTGCAATTTTGGGGAATTTTACATTTAGATTTTTTTTAACCTATACAAACTAAATACAGTATCAAATGTGAACCCATACGCTTAACTACAGCCTCCTGGACATGGCTCTGCTGTGTATATATGTGTAACCTTATTTTTATTTTGCTTTCCCCTTGTCAAATCCACAGACTGCAATAGTTAAAATTGTTCCCTGTACTCTCAATGCAAAAGCCAGCTCAAGACTAAAAAAGCCATTAAAGGGGTTGTCGATGGAAATAAATTATTTTAAAAATAGCTTTCCCCAAAATGGACACTTTTGTAACATACTTTCATCAAATGTTATTTGGTCTCCCTGCCGTTCTACAGCAGCCGTTTGCTGACCGGAAGCTCATTAGCTCTGTTTGTCTGGACACAAAGGAAACAGCTCTGTGTGGAGCCCTGGAGATCATGTACCCAGATGAGTTAAGCTTTTTTCAGGTTAATTTTTGTCGTCAAGCCACTTTGTTTCTGTCCCCCCTCCCAAAAGTTTTCAACATGAGTAAGAATACATAGGGCATTCACTAAAATTGCGATTGGGAAGAAAGAAGATAGACAAAGCACAGCAAAGGATCCTGGGATTTATAGTCTTAGGCTAAGTCTACACAGCATTGGACAAAAAACACACTGAAAACCAAATCCTAAAATTGTTCATAAAACTGAGTCTTTTGTCCAGGGCCGGTCAAAAACAGCTCAAAAACGACAGTTTTTGGTGTGTTTTTGGCAGAAATGCACAGCATTATAATTGCTGTGGATTTCTGCAAAAAACCTACCAAAAAAAGGACCAAAAATGCATCAAAAACAGTCTGGTGGCTTACATAGACTCCAATAGTAAATTTTCTGCGCTGCTCAGTTGTTTTTTGCAACATGTTTAAAAAAAAAAAAAAAAAAACAGCAGCTAAAATGAGCAGAAAAAAAAGTTCTGTGGAGACTACAAAATGTTCTTCCTAATCAGGGCTGTGGAGTCGGAGTCGGAGTTGGTGCCCATTTTGTAGGAGTCGGAGTCGGTAAAAAATGTACCGACTCCTAAAATATATAATAAATTGGTACAGTTAGTTCAATGCAGTGCAAAGAGCAAGATAAATTAGGTCTGGCCAGTGCTACTGCTCCCATATCTTCAGCCTCATCACATGAGGAGTGTAATTGATGACATGGAGCAGGCAAAGCGCTGCCCCAGGGGAAAAGATTCTGCTCCCAGGGCAAACAGATTTCAGCAACATTTTTCACTTCATATTTACAATTTATTAAAGTTTTGTGTGTTCGAAAGTCATAGCCTATAAATAAATTTTACATCAAAAGCAAAAGTGTAACAATGTTTTGGACTTGTGACTTTCAGACTCCATATCTCACCATCCATCTGAGACTCCCATCATTTTATAGACAATCCTTGGCTCTCATACATAACTTTTACCTTCAACTATTTAGCATCTACTGAGTTCTACAGATTCTTCTCATGTAACTGCATTGTTACTGTTTTGCTCCTGGTGGTGGGACAAATTACAACCTGTTCTCACATTCCCTAATAGCACCGGGCAATACGCATTACACAGGTCTGGAATGATGGCCTGAAAATAGGGGAAGAAGCCTCGACTTCAATCTCGTCATAAGAAGCGTTGGCTCGAGTTTGCCAAAAAGTAAGAAAAATGGAAGATTGGAAACGGGTGATATAGAGCGATGAGTTAAAAGTCAATAGACCGGGCTATGATGGGGGGAATGGGAAGAATCAAGGGAAAAGGGGACTAACGGATCAAAAAATGTAAGAAACTGTTACGTTTGGTGGAAGAAGCCTGATGATATGGGGATGTTTCACAGCCAAAGATGTTGGATACTTGAACGGGATCGATGGTGACCTCAATGCTGAGCTCTATGTGAGTGTCCTACAAGATGAGTTACTTCATCCACTCGAGTACTGCCGGCTCCCCTGCGCCTCGTGAGAATGCGCTGATCAGCGCGAGATCCAGAAACACAGTGTACTGCGGCGTGTACTGTACGCGCCGCAATATACTGTGTGAGCATACCATCAGAGATGAAGAAAAAGCTGTATTCGTGTAGAAGAGTCCTGGGATCAGTTTTTGGTCAAGTCATGCTTGAATCTGATCCAGAGCCCAGAAGGATTCAGGCAGAACTGAAAGCAAAATTTTGATTTTTAGGAGCAAAACAGTAACCATGCAGTTACATGACACGAATCTGCAGAACTAAGCAGATGCTAATGCTAAATAATGGATGTATATGATTTATATGATATGTAAGATGATTGTCTATAAAATGATGGGAGCCTCATGTACAAAGCTATAGTGGATGGTGAGATATGGAACCTGAAAGTCAAAAGATCAAAACATTGTTACCATTTTCCTTGTCAGTGTCTGTTCTACCTAAATAACTTGATCATTGTATCATAAGGTGATAAACAGCCTGATGTTACCATTTTACTACAGTAAAGTTATCACTTAAACATGCGCCGTGTATGAGGGAGTGGGAGTCGGAATCAGGAGTTGGTGTCATTAAAATTGAGGAGTCGGGAGTCGGTATCAGGAAAATTGAGGAGTCGGAGTTGGAGCTTTGGCTTACCGACTCCACAGCCCTGATTCCTATTAAATTCCATGGAGTCTGTTTTCAGCGTTTTTCAGCAGTTTGAGAAACGAAAAACGCTGAAAAATGTCTAAAATGGTCAGTGAAGACACAGCCTACGGGAAAAAAGATGCACGTCAAGTGTAGCTACAGGAGTGCAGAAGTAGCATCTTAGCTTGTCACACGCTTATCTGCCGTATGCGCCGTACTGCGCGCCGATTGCGCTTCAGTACGGCGCCAATCCGCGGCAGCAAATTTCGTATCCACTGCTCCATGAAACATGATCCGTTGCTCCCCCCGCCGCAATCCGCCCGGGGAGAAAGTGACAGCACATTATTTACACGGTCGCGCGTAAATAAGTGCAGTCCAACTCCCCCCGCGGCGATTCGCCGAGCGGGGAGAGCAACGAATCCACTGTTCCAAGAAGCATGATACCGAATTGCTGCCCTTTGCGCGTACGCGCGCCGATTGCCTTCAGTACGCGCCATCCGGCAGCAATACGTAATCCACTCTCTCATGAAACAGTGGATTCCGTTGCTCCCCCCGCTCGGCGAATCCGCCGCGGGGGAAAATGACTCACTTTTTACACGCTACGCGCCGTAAACAATGCATTGTCTATCGTGAAATTGAGGGTCCCGATGCGCACTACCGACTCCCGCCCTATTCCTATTAATTCCATGGAGTCCGTTCAGCTTTTTTCACGGAAAAAAACGCTGAAAATATGTCTGAAATGTGTGCAGTGGAGACACAGCCTTACAGGGCAAAAGGAAGATGCTACTGTCAATGGTGTAGCTATCAGGAGTGCAGAAGTAGCAGTCTTACTGGGTCCTGGAGCCTAAGGCTATGTTCACATGGTGTAATTTCGGCATGCATTTCGCCGCATATTTGTGCTCCAATACGGACGAGATGCGCGCCGAAATTACGGTAATCCATAGTTCTCATTTTGGTGAGCCAGCCGGGGACGCACACCAGCAAACGAGCAATGAGTTGACAGGGAGATGCCCTTTAGGTGGCCACAGATAGGAGGACACAGACTGGGAAACACGGGTGGTGCATTTATTATTTAAATCAAAAAGGATCAGCATGGACACGAGTGAGGAAGCCACAGAGGGGGTGACAAGCAGAGAAGCTGGCAGACACAGCGACGCGCCAGCAAGGTAACCAAGAGCAGCCGAAGGAACAGGCCACAGCACGACTGGAACAAGGTATTCTAATGCCCTGAAAACTCAGCCCACTCCATACCTCCTTGTGCCCCGTTTTCTGCCTGGGATGAAGTGGCGAACTAAGCGGTCGTCTACACCACAACATGACTCATGACAGGCATTATATGATATATTGGGAAGTAATGTACAGAAGATATCCATTAGATTTACATACATTAGATGTGTAGATCTTTATTGTGCTCTGAAATGAACAGTGCAGAAGTACAAGACGTCTAATGTCAGCTACAGATCTGATGAATTATAATGACGAGGCATCACTGTATAACAGGAACAGAACTAAGCAGTGCCGAGGAGCCGCAGCGGTCACACCCGTTCATATCAGTATTCTGGAAAGCTCCACCACTTACCGAACCACCGGCTATCTCTGCTGTGCCAGACACAGGCACCATCCATGTGACTGATCTCATCTAACCGACTCCTAATATCTTAAGGAGACCTGACGTGTCTAAATATTTCATCTGCTTTGGATAGTGTGCATCAGGTTTACACGTCAGTTAGTGAATGATCTGCCTCTCGTGTGTTCGTCCCTTCCAGTCAGGCGCTGACTGCCATTAGAGATGCCCAGAATCAAGCAAATACATAATGTATTCTCAGATCACAGATAGGAAACCATGTACTGGGCTGAGAGTGGAGGATACTTTAAATGGGGTGGTGCAGGATCAGATAAACAGCACCACACCCAGGATCTGTCAGGCACAGAGAAGCAAGGGAAACCCCCAGGGGCAGAAGCATAATATAAAGCTATTAGGTCCCAAAATCTACAGGGTGGGCCATTTTGATTGATACACCTAAATAAAATGGGAATGGTTGGCGATATCACCTTACTGTTTGTGGCACATTAGTATATGGGAGGGGGAAAACTTTTCAAGATAGGTGTTGACCATGGCGGCCATTTTGAATTCAGCCATTTTGGATCCAACTTTATTTTTTCCAATGGGAAGAGGGTCATGTAACACATCAAACTTATTGAGAATTTCATTGGAACCTCTGTACCCCACTTTACCTATCGGTCGTATTATCAGGGTATTGAGTATTATGCGTCCCTTGGTGTTATATTTATGCCCTAAGGTTTTTTTTAATGTATTGTTTTCCTTTACTTCCTCCCAGATGAATCTATTTTCATTTGAAGGTGAAATGCATTGGAGGTATTACGTAGGAAGTAGACAAGCGATTTTGACTAATGTGTTCTTTTCTAACATTCAGTGCCATGTGCCATTTGATAACTGATATTTATGATATTTTTGGGAAAAAAGGGAGCTATTTATATTCATGATTCAGGCTCCTTAGTTATTCCTATTTTAAAGATTCTATCAGTTCTTGTACTTAGGGTGTTTCAGCCAGAGAAAGGTTCCTGCTCGGGGGTCGCCCTTGTCGGGCCGGGGGCCCTGTGTCGGTTGGGTTTTGTTTCAGTATTCAATTACGGATTTTATAGGGTTAGTCTCTTTTTTTACTCTAGTAATTTATAACGTTTTGACTTTTTATTGTATGTTCACATGGCGTGTTGGGGTGCGTACTGTACGAGCTGCAATACGTCATGCGTTTTAGAAGTACGCACTGTCCAGCGTGCTGGGCCAGCTCTATTCATTTGCATTACCAGCGGCACGTAAGCATCGCAAAGAAGTCACGTAATTCATAATTCTCTATGAGAACTATGAATTACTGTAATGGCGGCTTGCATTTCGGCTGTATTAAAGCGCAAATACATGGCAAAATGCGCAACGCAATTACGCCGTGAACATACCCTTATACTTGTGGGATACAGATCCTTTTTCTACTTTACACTTTAACGAGTGTAAAATCCCTATTTCTTTGACAGTAAGGGTTTGCAAGCACTGAGAATATCAAAAACTTGGTCTGTGAATTTGTAAGTAAATTTATCTTAACGTGTCAATCAACCACCCCCTTCTATGACCTCATCCACAGAGCAGTTTTGGACTGTATTTTCTATTACTGTTCCTTTTTGGTTACGGCAAACTAAAATGAATTTAATATCCAAAACTGTATGAATGTGGCCTGTATCAGGAGAGGACAGACTCCCGCAGTCAGACAGTTCGTGAACCTCATTTATCAAACCAGAGAAGCCACTTTGTTGCCCATAGCAGCTTTCATTTGCCCACAGCTGTTTAAGAAATGAAAGCTGATCTCCAATTGGTTGCTATGGGCAACGAGGCCTGTTTTTCCATCTTGATAATTGAGGCCTACGTCCATATACTGGATCCATATAATAGCTGCTTACCCCTAACTCCCAGGAGCATCTTCTGTTGATGTCTTTGCTTCTATGTCTACTGTCTGGTTGCTAAAAAAAACAAAGCAATTGGCACCTAAAGTAGTCTAACTGGCTCCTAAAATGACCCATGCAATAGCCGACAGCCAAACACAGTTATCTTATGTACAGGGGTAGTGCAATGAATACAGTCTTACTAGCAATGAGAATAGGCCTCCATAATCAGCCCATTAAGCATCTATAAAGGATAGCGGACGCCATTTGTATACTGGACCCCAAGGAACTCGTCCAAAAAAAAGGTTTTAAGTAACAAACACCAGTAAAAAAAAAAAGACAATAAAAGAGCAGCGTCAGGATGATGTGTCCTTGTCTTTCCTAACAATATAGAATAGAACTAGGGCTTCCCAAGCACATACTAGAAAAGTCAGCTGAAATGGACGATTTTGGTCCATGTGAATGACCGTACGCTGTAACGGAAAAGAATGTGATCCGCCAGGTAGACATTACGTACATGGCATCATTAGCAGCATTCAGAACACTTTTTTTTACCTGGTCATTAATTTTTTCGCTCAGTCGGCCAGTTAAAAGGCGATTCCCTTCCCAATGATTAGCTTTATACATGTAGGCACAAGTAAATAATCATTCCCTCCAAATTCCGTTCTTTAATGGTTTTTCTTCAAAATCAAAGATACAGCAGGTTATCTATCCATTGGGTTTACAGATGCTTTCCTAGGTTACTGACCTCTTCTGTGCTCTGGCTACCACGTCCTTTCAGCAGGAGCTGGGTGGCTAGACACATAAGTGTTTAGTAGCTTAGCAGGATAGATAACCTGCTGTATCCCTGAAATGAATCCACATCAGAACAGAAATAAATTTGTTGAGAATGTTTATTTACCTCTTCCTACATGTTTAAAGCTAATCAATGAGATGGGATAAGCACCTTAGGTCTGGCATACAGATGGCGGGATCATTCGTACAATTGTGTGACCGATTCACGCAACGGTAACACTGAACAGGATCTCCTACATGTGTTCTGAATTGGATATAGATCACCTGAGCCAAAGGAAGTCAACTTATTGCAGTCATAATATAAAAGTAAAAATTTCCATGCTACCGCAATGAGAAAGCAGCCTGGTCTCCTCTCTCAGTTTCTAGCCTGAGGCTGGCCTCTAGGAACAGGGAGATGGTTGTGCTGGCTCATTTCTCCACATTCAATTCTAGGGGGGTTCCAAATATCCCAGAGAATGCTCACATCCAAAAATGACTCATTGTTTAACTCACGTTTTTATGTTAAACACATTTTTTAGGAGTGTTTGGTTATATTTCTTACATTTTCCATATCACTTTCAATATTTTTTAATAATTCTAAGTCCTGCAGTTTTCACTTTGGCCACTAGGATTAATAGTCTGACACTTCCTGTTCTGTAAAGAAAGATTTTCAGTAGTCTGCCCATTATCAGTACAAGCAGGTTCAAACTGAAAGGAGACACCAATGTGTATAGATAACAGGATTCATGAGTCACAATAGGAGATGTCTGTCACAGTTCACTCTCTCCCCCTCCCTGCACACTGACTTCTTCCCAGTTCACAGAAGATGCCTAGAAAACTCTCCTATAGAAGTCAATGGGACGGATCCAGGTCACAGGCTCCTATGTGCATGAAGCTGCTGTAAAGTATCCCACTGACTGCTGTTAAAAGCAGCTCAGGCAAAATGGCCACCCCCATAATCATATACAGACAACAGAATTGAACACTTAAATTAATAAAAAAAAAATATTTTAATAACATAAAATAATAATATACATTTTGGTGCATTCTATGATTATACTATAAAAACTATTAGGGTATGTACACACGACGTGTTGGATCCGAAAAATGCTTTCAAAAGCGCTGTGTAAATCGCATCCAACACGCAGGTGTGTGTTTGGATGTGTTTTTGCTGCAGCAAGAACACACCGTATAGCTTAAATAGGGCGTCTGCTGCATCAAATGGATCAAAAATTGACCTGACAATTCTCTGAACGGATCCGAAAGATGCATCACAAAGACACATGCAGGGGCGTAACTACCAGGGTAGCAGGGGTAGCAGTTGCTCCGGGGCCCGTGCGCTCAGGGGGGGCCCACGCCCCGGGGCAGCTGCTCCTGCGTCCGCTACCCCGGTAATGCCACTCCTAGGCCTATACAGCCCCTAAGTCTGCCTGTATACACCCCCTAAGCCTGCCTGTATAAAGCCCCTAAACCTGCCTGTATAAACCCCCTAAGCCTGCCTATACAGCCCCTAAGCCTGCCTGTATACAGCCCCTAAGCCTGCCTGTATACAGCCCCTAAGCCTGCCTGTATACAGCCCCTAAGCCTGCCTATACAGCCCCTAAGCCTGCCTATACACCCTCCTAAGCCTGCCTAAAGACCCCCTAGCCTGCCTGTACACCCCCTAAGCCTGCCTATACACCCCCTAAGCCTGCCTGTATACCCCTAAGCCTGCCTGTATACCCCCTAAGCCTGCCTGTATACCCCTAAGCCTCCCTATACACCCCCTAAGCCTGCCTGTATACCCCTAAGCCTCCCTATACACCCCCTAAGCCTGCCTGTATACCCCCTAAGCCTGCCTGTATACCCCCCAAGCCTGCCTGTATACCCCCCTAAACCTGCCGTATACCCCCCTAGCCTGCCTGTATACCCCCCAAGCCTGCCTGTATACCCCCCCTTAGCCTGCCGTATACCCCCCAAGCCTGCCTATACACCCCCTAAGCCTGCCATATACCCCCCCAGCTTGCCTTAAGACCCCTCCAGCCTGCCTAGGGAGCCCCCCACAGCCTGCCTAGGGAGCCGCCCCCCCCCCACAGCCTGCCTAGGGAGCCGGCCCCCCCCCCCCCCACAGCCTGCCTAGGGAGCCGCCCCCCCCCCCCACAGCCTGCCTAGGGAGCCGCCCCCCCCCCCCACAGCCTGCCTAGGGAGCCGCCCCCCCCCCCCCCCCCACAGCCTGCCTAGGGAGCCGCCCCCCCCCCCACAAGCCTGCCTAGGGAAGCCGCCCCCCCCCCACAGCCTGCCTAGGGAGCGCCCCCCCCCCCCACAGGCCTGCCTAGGGAGCCCCCCCCCCCCCCAACACCCTTTGCCTAGGGAGCCGCCCCCCCCCCCCCCACAGCCTGCCTAGGGAGCCGCCCCCCCCCCCCCCACACCCCTGCCTAGGGAGCCGCCCCCCCCCCCCCACAGCCTGCCTAGGGAGCCGCCCCCCCCCCCCCCACAGCCTGCCTGGGGAGCCGCCCCCCCACAGCCTGCCTAGGAGCCGCCCCCCCACAAGCCTGCCTAGGGACCGCCCCCCCACAGCCTGCCTAGGGAGCCGCCCCCCCACAGCCTGCCTAGGGAGCCGCCCCCCCCCCGCCTGCCTAGGGAGCCGCCCCCCCAGCCTGCCTAGGGGGGAGCCCCCCCAGCCTGCCTAGGGGGGAGCCCCCCCAGCCTGCCTAGATAGCCCTATAGCTACCGTGAAGGCTGTCTGCCTATATAGCCCCTATAGCCCCCTAAAGCTTACCTACCTATATAGCCCCCGAAGCCTGCCTGTCTACTTATATGGGGCCCCTTTAGCTACCTAAACCCTACCTATATGAGCCCTATAGCCCACCTAACCCCTGTCTACCTGTATGGCTCCCTATAGCTACCTAAACCCTGCCTGCTTAAATGGACCCCATATAGTCAGGGGGGCAGGTGCTGGAAAAGTCAGGATTCTAAGATATTTGTGTCTAAATCTGCAGGGACAAGTGGTCGGGAGACGTCATCATGAAGGTGTGGAAATGAGGCAGAACACGAGGGAAAGTCAACGACTCGTCAGAGAAACGTCACCTGTGAGTCCCAAGATGTAACTACACTGGAATAAGTTATATGTCGACAGGGGCGGTGTATAGGGGGGGCTACCACTATATGGTCAGGGTATGGGGGTTGTATACGGTCTGCAGAGCCTGTGTACACTAGTATATACCACTATAAGGTCACTATATGACGGTACTATTGGTCTCTGTGTACTGATCAGTAATAGTGTAGGGGTATTATTCAGTCACTATGTGGTGGTAATTTTTTGGTCATGTTCTGGTGGTATAATCAGGTCCTTATGTAGTAGTGTTATTGGTAATGTTGGTCTTGGTATAGTGGATTTGTTTGGTAGCAGTATGATGGTGAGATGTATGGTGAGGTATTTGCCCCTTGTATTATCTACATTACGTAACAACATGTCTTTTTACATGGTTGTGACCAGGGAGGTGGGCGAGGGAGGGGGGGGGGGGGGGTAGGAGGCCCCATCCAAAAGCTTGCTTTGGAGCCCTGGCTTCTCTAGTTACGCCCCTGGACGCATGTAAACACACATTGGCGATCACTGGTCTGAACACAGATGTGTATTTTACATTGAAAGCAATGGAAATCACACTGCACATTGTTAGATGTGGGTTTGGGTCCGTTTAGGGTCCAAAACATGGATCCAAACACGCATCTAAAAACGGATCCAAAATTGGATCCAACACGCCGTGTGGACATCCCCTAACACAATATTGTGTAATAAACTGTGCCCTAACGGAAAGATGGCGCATTTTTCACGGCATTTTCCCCCGTGATTCTTTTTGTATTCCGGTGAAAAATAGTCTTAGTGAAATATAAAATGTATCAGCAACAATGTTTCTATCTTATTTTCCTTTGGAGTTTTGGTGGGGTTATGGCCTTTTTCAGCACTTTCTGTAGGACTTTAAAATACTAGAAACAAAATGTGACAATTGGACTAAAAATAAAAGACTCCACCAAAAATGTGAAGGCTTAGGGGTGAGGCCACGCGACACCAATGAGTTGCGGTTGCCTTGCAGTTGCTGCGTCGAGGATTTCTGTTTTATGTCCCTGTGTTGGCAGTGTCATTTAATCGGTTCATCACAATGCAGCTGAGGCAGCAAAGAACGGTGCGCTGTAGATCCTTGTTATTATGGGAGAAAAAGATGTAACTTGTCAAAAAACACAGATACATCAAATGACAGTATCTGCAAAGAGTAACAGAATAGTGGTCAAAAAAGAAATAAGATGACTTCTAGAAAAAGGAAAGACCGAACACACTCGGGGGGACATGTATGAACCTGTCTAGGTCTAAAGACTTTCTTTGCGGCCCATAGCAACCAACCAGAGCTTCCCTTTAATTTTTTTCAGAGCATTATATGCAAAGGCGTAACTTAAAGCTCCTGGGCCCCAATGCAGAAAGTGAAATTGGGCCCCCCAGCTACCATGTAATATTTATAATACTGGTGTCTTGCTATGTGGCAGAAAAGCTTTTGGGCCCCCTCAAGCTGCAGGGCCCGGTAGCGACTCCTACCTCTGCACCCCCTATAGCTACACCCCTGACTATATGAAATGAAAGGGGATCTCTGATTCGTTGCTATGGACAACAAAGACAGTCTTAGACCGAGACAGTTTTCATATACCAGTGAATCTCAAAAAATTAGAATATTACTGAAAAGATAATTGATACCAATAATTTAAGTCAAATAGAGAAACCCATATATTGTATAGACTCATTACAGTATGAATTACAAGGTTTAATACAATACATTTTGAGCCCTATAACAAATAAAAAAGATAGTCCTGGAGAACCCCTTTAATTTTCAATGATATTCTAATTTTTTGACATGCACTAGTATGTGACCCTTTGTATCTGCATTTTGAAAGCAAAAGCTGCATTCAGCTTGACACGCAACCACAACAGGTGGCATCACCCTAAGGGCTCGTTCACACGGCTTATTCTGGGACTGATTTCAGCCGTATTGCGTGCCATGTTTGCGCTGCAGTACGGCTGGAATTCGTCCCAATCATTACGGTAATCCACAGTTCTCATAGAGAACTATGGATTCCGTCTCCTCTCCCCGCTCGGCGAATACACCGAGAGGGGAGAAAGTGACATGTCAATTATTTACGGCGTGTACGCGCCGTGAATAATGAATGTCTATGGGGCCGGCGAGCTGCCGCCACCCCACCCCTGCTGCACGGCAGCCGGCATAATTACGGGGCGAAATCCGTCCCCGCAATTACGTCGGCAATAAGCCGTGTGAACTAGCCCTAAAGGTATGTCTACATGGCATGGTTATATAATCGGTCTTTGACGTGGATTTGAACACAAAAAAAAAAAAAAAAATTCAAAAACTGACTGTAAAACCAACCCCATATCCGAAAATGGCACAAAAAACCCCCCGAAAACCGAGTGTAAAATACTGTTCAAATACTTGTTGGATTCTGAATTAGAATCAGACGAGTATTTGTCCTTTGCCTTGTGGACACAGCCCAAGGGTATATGCAAAGCGACGAGTATTTCACATGGTATTGCATGTGGATTTAGAGTCATTTTTTTTCCATTCATTTCTATGTGGTTTTGGAAGCGGATCCGCATTAAAAAAAAACAAAACACATACAAATGTTTGGCCGTATATTACATGGGTTTTTTAGACATCAATAGTAAATTTTCCACCCAAAGAATTAACGTGTTCTAAGTTTTTGGAGATCTAAAATCCAGAACTACAATGTGTATTTTCTATTGAGGTCCATGGGAATGGTTTACTTTCACTTTCAGATGAGTATTTCAAGTCGGAATCTACGTGGATTCCGACTTGAAATACTCAACGTATGGACAGAGCCTAAGAGTGAATGAACATAGCTGTATGGGACGTCGATACCAAATCAGAATCCAAATCTGACTGCAATCCGCTTCAATGAAAACTCAGCATCCCAGTGCTTAAAAAAAAACAAAAATAAAAAAAAATACCCTGCAGAAAGTCAGTTCTTGAAGTCCTCATATAGTAAAAGGAGGCTGAACTCTAAGGGTATGTTCACACGTTGGGATACGTATAGTAGGCGCCGCCATACGCCAGGTGTTTTGGAACCACGTGCTGATAAGCACGCAATTCCAAAGCGGGAGGGGGGGGATTGGGCGGCCGGGTGCTCCATAAACATGCATTGTCAGCGGCGCGTATTCACTGCTAACAATTGATATGTCAATTCTCTTCACAAAAAAAACTAAAATCTTGTAAAGTTTGAGAGGCATTTCTTATTGATAGAGTTTGGAATAAATGTTTGATAAGTGCAGGTCCCATCTCCGGCACTCGCACCTACATTGAAAATGGGCCTACAAATACAGGAGAGAGAGAAGTTGCGCTTGCCCGCTGATTTGCATCCTATTATAAACGAGTTCTAAGTACAGCCGAGCGGTGTGATATCCCACTAAAATGAACAGTGTCACACAAGCATGGCCACCTCTCTGTTCTGCATGGAGACTTTTGGGGGCCCATTCCAAAAATTGGTGCAGGTCCAAGAGGTGGGACCTGCACCTATCACACATTTACGGCATATCCTTTCTATAAAACAAATGTCTGAAATGGGAACATCTGAGCCAAGAAAGCCACAACAAAAGTGTATAAAGAAAACTAAACTAAAATGCCTGAAAAAAGGGCAAATATTAAAACTGAAAAGCAAATAAAGCAATAGAAGCAGTAAAAAATGTGTAAAAACCCATAAGAAAGCTCAACCATTGTTGGGACTTGAAAATGACAAGACGTAAAAGATGAGTAAAGTTTCACATAAAGTATTTTTTGCACTATACAGATTGATGGTATTTCAATAGGACAGCCCCGACCATTTTTCTGTTTAAACCAGGGAGGGTTCATTCTCCAGAGGTTCTCCGCACCCATGACACATTGATAGCAAACCTATCGATACACCATCAATGTGTATGGTGGGAATTCCCCCTTAAAATAAACTTGAAAAATCATATTATAACCTGCAAGATTACAGCTAGGACTCAAGGGTGACTTTGTGTCACACAATGGGCACATTTGTGTGTGGAAATTCTGTATAAACTTGCAATATTGTGAGCATGCTGGAATTCTGGCTATTGTCACGCAAAATCTTTCATATGCTGAGGTCACACGATAGCTCTAATCAATGATTTCATGGCAGATGTTCCATAACAAAAAGTCACAGAAAAATGGGATATTATTTACTTAAAAATCACAGAAAGACGGCCATACTCACAACAACGGCCAACACAGCTCAATGGCTGGAAAAAAGGGAGGCAATAGCCCCAGTGCTACATGGGAGAAGCTGTACAGGTGCAGAATACTGATGAGCAATTGCTTACACATACCTTTCATGAGGGGGACAACTGCTTACTACATACCTGCATATTGTATAAAATCTAGGTCACACCAGTATGCAGAAAAGCCACAGTACCACACAGGAGAGATTGCTCAAATGCAAAAATGCTGATGTACAACCACTCACACACCTACTATCCACGAGGGGAGCTATTGCTTAGTACATAACTGCACATTGGATAAGAGCCAGTTTATACCAGCATGCAGAAGAGCTGCAGTACCATCCCAGGGGACAGTGCTGAAGTACAAAAATACTGATGAACCACTGGTACATCTACTATCCATGAGGTGGGCGATTGCTAGTATTACAATCGCCCATGGATAAGACTTATATAAGAGGCCAGTTATACGGTTACGTGTGGTGCACTATGCTGGCTTACAACCAAAGGATTCTCATACTATTCGATTGAATGGGATGCCCAGCATATTCCATGTGCCCAATGCAAAATACTCTACGTGGAAATCCCTAAAGAAGCATTTATGCTATCTATCATACATGAAAAAACTTTGAGACTCTCGGTTCACATATTTTGATCAAAAGATGTTTAAGCTGCCCACGACTTTCAACGTGATCTCAAAATCGGGCAGTCCTATGCTATCTTTACCTCTCAATCGAGCCAATCTGGCCTCTCACTGGGTCAACCGACCTCCATTATACAGAGAGAAAAAATACCCAACCTGCAAGCTGCCCTTCTTATGACAGCCTGTGAGAGTGGGCTATACTTGGTTATACTTGGTGTACATTGATTTTAACCTATATGGGAAGGAAGGGTTGCTTCCATTTTGGTTTTCTGTCCCTGCCCACTCTCACAGGCTGTCATAAGAAGGGCAGCTTGCAGGTTGGGTGTTTTTTATTTTTTCTCTCTGAATAATGGAGGTCGGTTGACCCAGTGAGAGGCCAGATTGGCTCGATTGAGAGGTAAAGATAGCATAGGACTGCCCGATTTTGAGATCACGTTGAAAGTCGTGGGCAGCTTAAACATCTTTTGATCAAAATATGTGAACCGAGAGTCTCAAAGTTTTTTCAATGCAAAATACTGACACCCTCTGCATGGTGCACCACATGTAACTGGCACCCTATATAAGCATCACCTTTGTGTGGCTGCCATACCAGCAAACACCCCCTTCGTGGATAGCAGGTGTGCAAGTGGTTATCAGTATTCTTGCACATGAGTAATCTCCCCTGTATGTGCTGTGGCTATTCTGCATACTGGTGCCAACTGGTTTTTATCCAGTGTGGAGTTATGTACTCAGCAATTTCCCCCCTCATGAACAGTAGGTGTATAAGCGATTGTACATCAGTATTCTGCACCTAAATAGCTTCTCCCATGGAGCACTGGGGGGTTTACAGTGGGAATGAATTTTTGTCCTGCCATTGTGATCCCAGTATGGCCATGACTCTATGATTTTATGACAAAAAGTCACCGCAGATAGCGGAGTGAATGGTCATATGCCTAATAATAGTGATACACTCTCACCGCAGGCACTCACTGCCCATAAACCTCTGAGATTTCCAATAGATTCCATGAGAAATATTCAGGCTTGGAATGGCCTAATAGAGAGCAGGAGAAATCCATGGTGGGGCCCAGAGATATGGTAGGGCCCAGGGCTTTGATCGGGCCCCTGGACATGGTGGGGGCCCCTGGACATGGTGGTGGCCCCTGGACATGGTGGTGGCCCCTGGACATGGTGGGGGCCTGGGGCTGCTTTTCAGGCACCTTTGTCCGACACTGGAAATCTCTGTACAAACAAAGCCACGAGCCATAAAATGCCATTGTACCCGCCGATGCTCGCTTCTTCACTGGTGACACAATGACAGCAGCAGCAGGCAGGCAGGCAGCAGGAGGAGGCAAGGCGTGGCGACGATGCCTCTTGTTCACAGCTGACGTCAGGCAAATCTGTGACAGCAGATACAAGCACTTAATTCTTTTCAGCTGATCCATCAGGAATTTATTCCCTGCCTGTCACAACATGCTGCTTCCCATCAAAGCAGCTCAGCTGAGCAGGCATCTGCATGGCCATAAATAGGAGGCACCAGCGTTATAGCTGCTTTTTCCTAATTCTTCCCTCCCCCTCCCCCCCAAGGGGCTAAATTTCATAGAATTGAACCAAAATAGCAGACAATAGGGTGACAGCTCAGTTCTATAGCTCCAAAAATGGCACAATTCTATGCGACACGTTCGATTCTCTTTCATATACCAGCACTGCTGCAAAGCGGCTGCAAAGGGGTTAAAATCACAATCAATGAAAAGATCTGCTAAAAGATGACTGCAAAATTCTTACAAATACACAAATAATACCACTAGGTATATAGAGGACACCACTGCAGGCCACATCTGGCCAGAGCCGTCTTATCAGCATTATGGGCCCCGGGCATAACACTGCAGTGGTCCCTGCCCAAATACATGTCATCACACTAGGTCATGCCTCTAGCCAACCCCAAGCACACTCATATTATCACACAACTTATGTCAGCCTGCAGCCTACAAGACTAGTTAGTAGAGCAGGGAGCCTTTGCCTCCCTTCTTCACCATGGTTTTTAACTGTTTGCATATCCTAAAAACGCACAAACTGTTAAATAAGCAAAGCCAACCAAGGGATCTGAGGTATGTTTCTTGTATTCCTGGGACATGAATATACCACCAGGGGCCCCCATACTTGTAGGGCCCCTGGGCAACTGCCTAGTGTGCCCAATGGAAAAGATGGCCCTGCATCTGGCCCAGCCAGCACTTGAGAAGAAGCAACTGTATTCCACAATTGGGTACAAGAGGGATAGTAGATAGACAAAGGAAGGTAATAAAGTAAAAAGCCGGATGGTGATCAGGTTATTATTGTGGTTGTGGCCAGAGGAGCAAGTTCAAGTTCTTGGGCCCTTGTGCAAAAAGTGAAATGGGGCCCCCTGTTACAAGAGCTGCCCTCAGTCATCTATTCACCCCATGCAACCCAGGGCTCCATGCAATAAATAAAATGGGGCCCCCATCCATTACTGGTTCCTATCTTTTAACATATCAGTGGGCCCCTTTTTGATTAGGGCCCCTGACAGGAGTACTGCCTGTACTGCGCTATTGGCACTCCTGCCAGTCACCACGTGCTATTTCCAGTACCGGTGTCTTCTTATGTGTAAAGGGGCTTTTGGGCCCCCTCAGGATGCAAGGCCCCGTAGAGGCTGCTACCGCTGCACCCCCTATAACTATGCCCCTGGTTCTGGCAGCTAAAATCAGCACTGATTACGTTCATTGCCCCTACGGCGGCCCCTGCAGGGGGAAAATGTAGTATTGCATAGCAGCCACTGAAATGAATTACTATGAGAGACATTGTTATATTGAGGCCACCAGAGCGGAAACTGCTAATAGAGGGGAATACAGAAGGGATTGTCCAAATGACAGGCATACTCCTCTGCCTGATCCAACACTGGGCACAGGGAAACCCCCACTGCATGCTGGGAGGCAACTGGGTTCTATTCTAATGCCAGGCATCAGATATTTGTGTCCCTCCACGCCCCACGTCAGAGCAGGCACAGCTGGAAAACCTCTATAATGAGCTACTGCAGGAATTGGAGCCCCAGACTCAGCTTTTACATTCACCCTATCCTTATAGAATGCCACCAGTCAGGGGGAAGCTTCTCATCCTGAGCTTCCTGGTTCCTGGGCTGTGCTCGAGGCAGTTACACAGACAGAGCAGGACTAGAGTGGGGTATGAGCTTATGGCATCCAGGAGCTGGGAAAGGCTGTGGACACCAGTAGCGGTCAGCACACAGGATGCTTGTTATTGATTGAGAAGATGAGTCAGAAGACAATGAATTGAATCAAAGTTTCCAAAAAATGCTACGTATTTTGGATCGGGTTCTAAAATGTGTAATCTCAAAAAATCAAATGTGAATGCAATGTTATGAACAGATAGAAGGTATACGCATATATTATATATACACACACATACTCAGAGAGAGAGAAAGGAGTGGAAACAATGTATACAAGTGGATAGAGTAGGAGTAGATTCTCTCTCTTTATGTATATACATAGAGAGAGAGTTACAATGTACTAATAATAAGTCAATACAATGCAAGAGTGGATGCAGTGTATATGAATGAATAGAAGGTGTATAAGTAGACATATGAGTGAACAGACTGTACTCTATAGCAGTAGAATATACAATATACTGTGTGTGTATATATATATATATGGATACAATGCATATAAGCAGATACTATATAGAGTAACAATATACTGTGTATGTATATAATGTATGAATGTGTGTATGTATATAAGATATATGAATGTATGTATATATAACGTATATGAATGGATGCACCGTACTATATTATAGGGGTAGATAAAATTTATTAATAAATACATGTATGTATATGAAGGAATATGGATATATAGGAGTGAACACTGTTCTATATGGCAGTATAAACAATGTATAGAATATATATATATATATATTATATATACCATACATACACCTATATGTATATTTATATATATATATACACACACACAAATACAATGTATGAGTACAAATTATACATATAATTACAATGTACTGTATATGAAGAGATACAATGGGTGTAATGTATATGAATGGATGCTCTGTACTGTATAGCTATAGTGTATATAAGTAGATAAAATCTGAATATACTTTACTGTAAATAGATATGAAGTAAACGAGTACACAGAAGGTAAATAAGTAAACACAATGTATATGAAGGACTAAAAGGTAAATAGATACACAAGAGTGGACACACTGTACTGTATAGAAGCATAAACAATATACTTTATGTATAGGGATACAATGTATGAGTACATACTATATGTATAGTTACAATATACTTTATATGAATAGTGCATATAATATATATAAATTGGTGCTCTGTGCTGTATCAATATAGTGTATGAGTAGATATAATAAACTAATTTACTGTATATAGATATGATACTGGGCGGGTATGTATATATATATATATAAATAAATGGATACAATGTATTTGAGTAGATACTAAATATAGTTACAACATATATGAATAGATGCTCTGTACTGTATATAAGTTGATGAGATCTGTGAATCTAATTTAGATATGATGTCTATGAACGGACGGGAGGTTTGTGAGTGGATACAATGTATATGAATAGATACTATATATAGTTACAATGTAGATGAATAGATGCTCTGTACTGTATCACTATAGTGTATATGGATACAATGTACAGTGTGTATATAATGTATATAGGTAGATGCTCTGTACTGTATATAAGATCTCTGAATCGAATTTATTGTATATAGATATGATACTGTGTGTGTATATATAAACAGATACATTGTATATGAATGGAGGCTCTGTACTGTATCACTATAGTGTATATGAATAGTGTATATATATATACATATACACATACATTATATATATATATATAATAGTATTATATATATAATTATATACTATATATATATATATATAATGTAGATGAATAGATGCTCTGTACTGTATCACTATAGTGTATATGGATACAATGTACAGTGTGTATATAATGTATATGGATCTAATTCAGATTCGTTGTCTAAGAGCGGCCGGGAGGACCCCCTGTACACGGCTGGTGCCGCTGCATTCGTGCACACAGTGTAGCAGCCCCGCTGTGCGCCTGCTGGCGGCTGTGTGTATACAATGTATATGAATGGAGGCTCTGTACTGTATATAAGATCTATGAATTTTATATAGATACACTGTATATGGCCTGGAGGATGCACTGTATATACCGTAATAGATACAATGTATATGGCCGGGAGGACCCCCTGTACACGGCTGGTGCCGCTGCCTTTGTGCACACAGTGTGGCAGCGCCGTGCTCCGCGCAGATGACCCTGCTGTGCGGCTGCTGTGGGTGTGGGCTGCTGCTGGCGGCTGTGTGTGCGGCTGTTTGTGCGGCTGCTGGCCGGTGATGTCATGCTGCTGGCCGGTGATGTCATGCTGCTGGCCGGTGATGTCATGCTGCAGGTCCCCCTCTTACCTGCGGCTCCACCATCCAGTCCCCCCAGGCGCTGGCCGCGTCCTCCTGGTAGGTGAATGCGGAGTAGACGGGGCCGCGGCGCTCGGTGCTGTACAGGGTGGCATAGCGCGGCTCCCCCTGGTAGCGCTGGCAGAGCTTGACGTGCGCCGGGTGGCTGAAGCCCTGGGGCGGGCTGCCCTGCGGGAAGAAGCGGTTGCACTCGGAGAAGCCGTCCTCCCCCTCCTGCACCAGCCGGGCGTGCAGAGCGCAGGGCAGCGCCAGGCACAGGAGCAGCACCGCCGCCGCCGCCGCCGTCATCTTCTCACTACCTGCCAGCCGGGGATGCGGCTATTGGGAGAGGAATCCAGGAGGAGGGGGAGGGGGGAGCCGCCCCCCTGCCCCCCAGCCCCAGAAACCGAAACGGGGCGCGGAGAGGGCGGCGCACGGGCTGCCGGGAGATTCCTCACTATCAGGACGCGGCTGACAGTGCCCTGTGTTTTGGTCCCCAGGGAGGAGGGGGACAGTTTCCCTTTTTGTGGGGCCCCAAAGGGGGGGCGGCCTTTGGGGACAGGGGGGGGCCCTGTGTTTTTTCCCAGGGAGAGGGCCCAGTGCCCTGCTGTGTGGGGGGGCCACCGGGGGGAGAGTGACAGTGCCCTGCTGTGTGTGAAAAGGGGAGAGCGGCCCAAGGGGGCCCGGGGGCGCGGGGGGGCTGACATTTCCCCCTGCGGTGTGTGCCAAGGAGAGCGGACAGTTGCCCGCTGGTGGCGGGGGGGGTTGGGGGGCCCAGGGAAAAAGGGACAGTGCCGGGGGGTCCCAGGGGAAAGGGCGGGGCCAGGGGGGCCCTTTCCCTTGTGTGTCCCCAAGGGAAGGGGACATTGCCGGGAGAGCGGACGTGCCCGGGGTCCCCGGGGGGCCAGTCCCCCTGCTGTTGTGGCCAGGGGGGGAGCGGACAGTGCCTTGTGTGTGTGCCGGGGGAGAGCGGCGGGGGGGAACAAGTGCCCTGCTGTGTGTGCCAGGGAAAAAGCGGAAACAGTGCCAGGGGGGAGGCCGGGAACAATTTGCCCTGCTGTTTTGTCCCAGGGAGGGGCGGACAGGGCCCTGCTGTGTGTCCCCCAAGGGGGGAAGCGGACCCCGGGGGGCCAGGGAGAGCGGCCCCAGTGCCGGCTTGTGCCCGGGGGGGATTTGGGAACCAGTTGACCAGGGAGAGCTGCAGTGCCCCCCTGTGTCCCCCCCGGGGGGAAGGGACAGTGCCCTCTTGTGTTCCCAGGGAGAGCTGAAAAGGGGCCTGCTGTGTGTCCCAAAGGGAAAAGGGGACGTCCCCTTTCCCCCAAAAAACTTTAGAAAGGGACAGTGCCCTGCTGTGGGGGCCCAGGAAAGCTGACAGTCCCCTGCTGGTGTGCAAAGGCGAGCGGACATTTCCCTTGCTGGGGGCCCCAAGGAAGGGGGGAAAAGTGCCCTGCTGTGTGGCAGGGAGAAGCGGACAGTGCCCTGTGTTTTGGGCCCCAAAGGGAGAGCGGGCCCCTCCCCTTGAAAGGGAGGGGCGGACAGTCCCCGCTTGTTTGCCAGGAGAGCGGACAGTCCCCGGGGAGGGGGGCGGACAGTGCCCTGCTGTGTGTCCCAAGGGGGGGACTTTCCCTCTGGGTGGGGCCAGGGGGAGCAAAACCGTCCCCTGCGGGTTGTGCCGGGGAGCGGACAGTCCCTGCTGTGGGGCCAGGGAGAGGGACAGTCCCCGGGAGAGGGAAAATCCCTTGGGGAGGGGCCGGGAGGGGAGGAAAATGCCGGGGGGGACAGGGGGAGAGGGACATTTCCGGGGGGGGCCAGGGGGGGACAGGCCCTTTTGGGCCAGGGAGAGGGACAGTGCCGGGGGGTGCCAGGGAGAGGAAATCCCCGGGTGGGGCCAGGGGGAGGGGAACCCCAGTTGCCAGGGAGAGGGACAGTCCGGGGGGGGGTTGCCAGGGGAGAGGAAAATCCCAGGTGGGGGGCGGGACAGTCCCGGGGAGAGAGGGCCCCCCGGGAGAGAGGAAAATCCCCGGGGAGAGGGCGTGCGGGGGAGAGAGAGACAATCCCGGGGAGAGGGAAAATGGGGGGGAGAGAGGACAGTGCCGGGGAGAGAGGACTTTTCCGGAGAGAGGGCGACGGGCCCGGGGGAGAGAGGCCCCTTGGGGGGGGAGGCCCAGGCGGGAGAGGGGAGTGGGGGGGGGAGAGGGCAGTGTGGGTGAGAGGGCAGTGCCAGGGAGAGAGGGCAGTGCTGGGAGAGAGGGCAGTGCCGGTGAGAGGGGGGGGAAATTTCCGGGGAGAGGGGGGAACTTTTGGGGGGGGAGAGGGGCATGGGGGGGAGAGAGAGGACGTGCCGGGGAGAGGGGGCCGTGCCAGGAGAGAGGACAATGGGGGGGGGAGAGGGAAGTGCCGGGGAGAAGAGGACAATGGCGGGGAGAGCGGACAGTCCCCGGGGGGAGAGGAAAATCCCCGGGGGAGGGGGGCGGACAGTCCCCAGGGAGGCCGGGGGGCCCGGAGAGCCCCGCGGGGCAGGGGAGAGGGGAAGGAGGGGGAAAAAAAATGCCGAGGGCGGGCAATTGACGGGGAGAGAGGACAGTGCCGGGGAGAGAGGACAGTGCCAGCGAGAGAGGACAGTGCCGGGGAGAGCGGACAGTGCCAGAGAGAGAGGAAAATGCCGGGGAGAGAGGACAATGCCGGGGGGAGAGGGAAAATTCCCCAGGAGGGAGGCAGTGCCAGGGAGAGAGGACAGTGTCGGGGAGAGGACAAAGGGCCAGGGGGGAGAGGGAAAATTTTGCCAGAGAGAGAGGAAAAACCCGGGGGGCGGGACGGGTGCCAGAGAAAAATGCTAAACAAATGGGGGAAGAGCGGACAGTGCCAGAGAGAGAGGACAATGCCGGGGGGGAAAAGGCCCGGAAAAGGGGAAAAGGGGGGGGAGGGGGCAGGGGCCAGAGGAGGGGGCCGGCCAGGGAAAAGGGGGGAGGGGGCAGTCCCCGGGGAGAGAGGGCAGTGCCAGAGAGAGAGGGCAGTGCCGGGAGGGGGGGGGAGAGGGCGTGGGGGGAGAGAGGGGCAGTGCCAGGGAGGGGGGGCACCCCCGGGCGAGGGGGCCAAGGGGGGCCTGGGGAGAGGGCCAGTGACGGGGAGAGGGGCAGTGCCGGTGGGGGGGGTTCCAGGAGGGCGGACAGTGCCGGGGAGAGAGGACAGTGCCGGGGAGAGAGGACAGTGCCGGGGAGAGAGGACAGTTTTCCGGGCAGGGGAGGCCCCAAAGTGCCGGGCAGAGGGGGACGGGCCCGGGCAGAGGGAGGACAGTGTCGGGGGGAGGGGGGCAGTGCCGGTGAAGAAGAGGGGCAAGGGGCCCGGTGACGAGGGGGGCCAGTCCCGGGGGGGTCCGGGGGGGTGGAGAGAGGACAGTCCCGGGGAGAGAGGACAGTGCCGGGGACAGAGGAAAATTTGCCGGGGAGAGGGGGGCCCAGTGTCCGGGAGAGAGGGGAAAAGGTGCCGGGGAGAGCGGCCCAGTCCCGGGTTTTTGGGGCCGGCAGTGCCCAGGGGAGTTGGGGGCAGTGCCGGGAAAGAGGGCTTTTCCCGTGGAGGAGGGCGGACAGTGCCGGGGAGAGAGGACAGTGCCGGGGAGAGAGGGCAGTGCCGGGGAGAGCGGACGTCCCCTTTGCTGCTGTTTTGGCCGGGGAGGGGGCCATGGGGGGTTTTGGGGGTGGGGGACAAATTTGTAGGGGTTTTTGGAATGTGGGGACATTTCCCGGGGGGGGAGTAGGACAGTGACCCTCCCTGTTTGGGGACAGGGGTCGGGAGGGGGAAGTCCCGGGGGAGAGCGGACAGTGCCGGGGAGAGCGGACAGTGCCGGGGAGAGCGGACAGTGCCGGGGAGAGAGGACAATGCCGGGGAGAGAGGACAGTTCCGGGAGAAAAGGGGGCCCACAGTGCCAAAAGAGAGCGGGACAGTGGGAGAGAGGGACGGGGGGGCCGAGGAGAGAGGACAGTGCCGAGGAGAGAGGCAGTCCCCGGGGTGAGAGGGCAGGGGGCCAGGAGGGGAGGACAGTGCCGAGGAGGGGAGGACAGTCCCGAGGAAAAGAGGAAGTGCCGGGGGGGAGAGGCCCAGTGGGGGGAGAGAGGAGGTGGGGGAGAGGGAAAGGGGCCCCCCCTCCCCCCGGGGAGAAAAGGGCAGTGCCAGAGAGAGAGGACAGTGCCCTGCTGTGTGTGCCAGGGAGGGCGGACGTCCCGGGGGGGGGAGAGGAAAAGTCCCGGGGGGAGGGGGAGGACAGTCCCGGGGGAGCGGAAAAGGGTTTCCCCTGCTGTGTGGGGCCAGGGAGGGAGGACATGCCAGAAAAGAGAACGGGTCCCGGGGAGAGCGGGACAGTGCCAAAAGAGGGGGGAGGGACATTCCCGGGGGAGAGCGGGACATTCCCAAGGCTGGAGGGGAAGGGCCGGGGGAAAACGGG